>QLOR01004409.1:0-67329 GCA_003313825.1 Sarcodon aspratus | reverse complement strand
CGAAAGCCTGGAATGCTAATGTCTGAGAGGTACCGCCTGAAAGAATCTCCTATAATCCCAGGTACATTCCGTAACCTCTGGCTGCCACTTTCCGGTTGGTACAATCCCCGGCCATAAGACAGGAACCGCCGCTCAGAGGAATGGAATCTTGCCATGGGCGTATCTGTCGCGTAACCGGGTGGGTGATTGTCGGGAAGAAAACGTACCTACTCCTTAGTTAGCAAAATTGGGGTTACTACTTGTAAAATACCGCATGAAGCGCTCACAAGGGTTTCTCATTACATACCCGCAATTAATCACAGGTGACCTAGGCTCCAAGCGGCCAAAAAACCAATAATTGGGTCATGCGTCGGCACTGACGCGGTCCGAGTCGACAGCAGACTGGTGTCTGCATTACAGTGGAGCCTTGTGCAGGAAGAGTTAGTTGGCAGATTTCAAAGAGAGAACTTTGCGACGTTATCGTGAAGCGGAGGCACGAGGATGCCACGCGTCACGCTCTCACTTGGTTTTGCACAAACCAATTAACGATGGTTCGGATGAAGAGCTTTCTCTACGCTCTTCCCGTCCAAATTCTATGGCTTGTATTACTACCATTGCCCATTCTTGCTCAGCCAGCCTCCCTCCCCTTTGAAGACTGCTCTCGCAGTACCAATTCTTCACAAAACCTTCAAGTCTCCACCGTCTACGCCCAACTACTCAACAATACACGATTGAATCTCACTGTCCTTGGCAACACGCCAATACAGATCGTTGCGGCTTCCACCAACACAGATGGTCCCGTAGCTAGTCAGTTATTTAGCGTTCTGAGAATGTTGTCGTACTAACGAAATATGTCCAAGCAACGCTCTTTACCACGACCGATGAGCTGACATTTCCTGTGTGGAATAATGGTTCTTATTTCTGCGACACACTTCGTCCCCAGTCACCATTACCTGCTATCAATGCTAGTGTCCCCAACTATTGTCCACTGGACCCCGGCCCATTCGCTTTCTCCTCCACTGTCTATTTGCCCACCATGAACGAGTTGGCTACATTCAGCACGAAACTCCGTGCAGTGGACCCGTACAAAAATGACCTCTTTTGTATTGTAGTGGAAACCACGCCGCTGAAGCCTACTTCCGATGACGTATATGGCTCCGCTGGCATCATATTTTGGATAACCGTTGCAATCGCCATTGCTTATTGGCTGGTTGTGGGATTGGCCAGAATTGTTTCTGCTTGGGGGCGAGGCCTGGGGCGTTCTAGTCCTGGTTTGTGGCATAGATTGGAAAGTGCTGGTTTCATTTTTGCCAGCGCGCTTAGTGGCGAAAAACTCGCTGCTTCCCCTGCCCTTCTGAGGTTTTGTACCCCTTCCCTCAGGGACATTATTTTCCATACCCAATGGTGTGCTGCCTTGGGTATGGTTGCGCTCCGATGGCCGCAATTTGTTTGTACGTTTGTCGCTTGAACGATGCCAGCCTCCCCTCACGCGATTGGCTATAGATCCGTTGTTATCTCAAACAGCGTGGTCTATGTTATCATATAGTGCGGAATTCCTTTTTCCTGATTAATATATTACTAACTAGATTTCAGATATCACAATCACTCAAAGGCGCGGTTCTGGTGCCACAAAGTGGAATCCACTTTCTGTGCCTCTGTATAGCCCTCCCTCAAATTTCGCCGACCAATTAGGTGATCCAAACTCACCAATATTTATTGACGAGACTGTGCCGAACACCTTGTTCATGCTACCGCCAAACGTGACTACCGGCATACCTGCCTTTGCTGCCGCTGTTGGACTGCATCCGCTAGACTTGTTTGGCATTACTCTCACAATATTCTTGGGGATTTGTGCGACGGCTGTAGTCCTTAGTGCTAGTGTCTGGGGTGCAGATCGGATTGTAAGCAGCATCCTACACTCTTCGGGACGACATATGGGAACTCGCAGTCCTCACTTTGCGTCTACAAGCAAAGACCTCTTGGATAATGGAGCTCAGAGCCCAGCTATCCCTGACGAGAATCGGTCACTGAACAGTCATTTCATGTTACGCGGCTCCCATTTCGCGACGTCGTCAAGGTGGCAGTTGAGACCAGCATTTAGTTCATTTCATGGGAGCGTTTTACAAGGAAATCTCGTTCGAGTGTTGGTCCTTTTTCATTTTCCAGTGACCGTCTTCTCGTGTTATCAGATGACAACAGGCAGTGGCCATGCTTCCTTGTTATCTATCGTCCTCGCATCGATCTCGTTTACTTTCCTGTCGGTTTTGATTCCTCTTTTACTTCTATATCGACTTTACGCCACCAACACGAGCAAGCTCTACGATGAAACCTGGACGCTACTCGCATTGGGACCACTTTACAACCATTATAGGCATGGCTCCCAGCTTTTTGCATGTCTTCTCTTTGCTACCAACATCGCCTTCGGAATCACCATCGGATGCGGTCAGAAAAACGGCACAGTCCAGGCTATCGTCATTCTTGTGATAGAGGTGTTTTCTGCCTTGGGGACCAGTTTCTGGCTGCCATGGGGCCAAGGAGCGAGCATGGGCCTGATAAGCTTTCTGTTCTGTGTAGCAAGGATAGTCGTGGCAGTATTGATGGTCATCCTGGCTCCCATTGTGAGTGCATGTCTATTCGTTGACTAATTGTTCTTGAATCGGTTCCTCTAGGTATCTATCGCTGATGATGCTGGCCAATGGGTGACGTACGCTATTCTCGTGATACTTGCTCTTGTCTACCTTGCATTGGTATTGATGCTTGTGGTAAAGTTGGTTGAGGCAATGGTCCGCATATTTGGCGGAGTTGGCTTCCTCAAGAGCAGGCACGTTGTCGATAGCGGTTTATTTGGTGCCTGTGGTCTTGCCGGATGTTGTGGCGCAAGAAAAAGGCCCTCCACTCGCAAAAAGCATCGACCCTCAGACTTACCTAGGGTTACATCTTCGCAGATGTCACTTAATCGTCCAGCTGCGCAGAAATCACCACAGCTAGCAACACCAAACAATTCAGCCCCACCTTCGGTTTTACGGCCAGAACATGCCTTCCAGCCCTATCGTGAGGAAAGTGATGATGAAGATGGGTATATCATGGGAGCTTGGCACTCGTTCCCTCGCCCGGGTTACGCGAAAGTCGATGATCATTCTGTACCTGATCCTCCAAAGCCCGGATTTATGAGAGTTGGTGGGGGTCGATCTCATTACGATTCTCCATATGCAATTCAGACCGGCTCCACATCCACTGTCCCATCCGTTGGAAGGCCTAGTACGTCTAACACCATACCTCGCCGGTCGAACTCGCCGCCTACGCCCTCGATGACGAGTGTTGTGCGGCAGAGCCTCCCTCCAGGCGCAATGCCTCCTGCCCACATCCGTACGAAGTCGCAAACAGCAATCATTGAAACTCCACCGGTATCAACGAACTATGCGGTGCCCAGCAAAAGTCAAGCGCCACCGCTGCCCCATCGTCGCGTTTCTGACGATGACATGTCTCTTGTATTGGCACAGCCGAAAAAGAAGCCGTGGTATCAGTTACGAAGGAATCGACGACATAGCGATGGAGACATGTCTTCTGATGTACAGGCAAAGCCAGCCGTCGCAGATCCAGGTTCTACATCGGGTCGATCATTCGTGGTGGTACGGAAGGGCCAGCGAAGCGAGACTTCAAACCCAGACGCAGTGACAGCCCCAGATAGTTCCGGCGGTGTTGACCAACTGCCCTCCAAAAAATCATTCGTCGTTCTGCGAGGCAATGACGCAGATACGAATGGTGGAACTCCCCCAGGGACTGCGTTATAATTACATGTACAGTATTCTGTGCTTTGGACATTTTATTTCAAGGTGATTGATTCTTACGGTTTTTTTTCCTTCTGCAACGCGTACAGGCTTCACGTAAATGGACAATTACAGTTTTGGAAATACTAGTTATTGAAGGACAAGATTTACCATACAAGATAATACCTCACATGTATTTATACGTCCCAATGTTCTACACGATGATCTTCTTCACTCCCTGTTCCGCCTACCCAAAACAGTCGCCAGTCTGACAAACCCTTCTGCACCCATCCATAGATGCCCTGCTCCCTCTTCAACTTGGCTATTAGCTCATCTGGTTCGAAATTTGCAGAGTTGGTGCTTAAAACAGAAGAGAACCTAGAGAGTTCAGAGTGGAGAGCAGCGCGATGCCAGTGCCCCCCTGGACACAGTGGTGCGGTCTCGCCTCCCAAATCTTCCATGCCCTGGATCCTCACCAAGGAATTGGACTTGCCCTTCCTATCCAACAATGAATGAAGAGGGATCTCCTGTATCTCGATCCCGTGCTCGCCAAATGAGATTAGCTGGAGGAACGGCAGCTGGGGCTCGTCCCCAGGAGAGGGATTACAAACCCGAACTTCTACGCGCTTCGGCACATAATTCCAGTAGAGCACGCGGTAGGAAGGTGTTCCGCACAGGTTGTACGGAAGGGGATACGGGAGAACGTGCGTGCACTTGGCTCGTGTGAGTAGGTACACATTTGAATATGGGATCGACGGTGCGAGATCAACCTTTGTCGGAGGAATCCAATTAGCCTTGTCTTTGATAAACCCAAATCCGTCCCACGATGTTCGGTTCCGTCGGGAAGGCAAACTGTTAGTCGGGGATAAAAAGGCATCTCGCGCGTGTAGAAGCGTGTTGGTGTGCTGCAACGGAGATCCTTCATCAAGCAACTCGACTTCGCCAACTACGGAGTCCGCTATTCGTATA
Organism: Sarcodon aspratus; assembly: GCA_003313825.1. Taxonomy (NCBI): domain Eukaryota; kingdom Fungi; phylum Basidiomycota; class Agaricomycetes; order Thelephorales; family Thelephoraceae; genus Sarcodon; species Sarcodon aspratus. The sequence goes on along the minus strand of QLOR01004409.1, from coordinate 62,614 downwards.
AGGCCTGCTTTCTTGTCGAAAATCACGAACAGGCTGAGTTGATTGGAGTATCTGATGCTGGGCACTACTGATGACGTACTTCGCTGATGCGATGTATGCGCGGCGATTCTCGATGGAGATGTGCGGCCGATGCGTGTAGGACCCACGTCGGATGGACTCCGGGAAATAGGATCGCATATGGCTTGATAGACAAAGTTCATAGCGCGCGGAGATAAAGGTGTATAAAACTCCTAGATGTTAGTCAGCACGCGGAGTCCTTTAATGCATAGGAAGTAAATATATCTGTTACCTTGACAAACCGGAATGATCTCTCGCCTTTGGGTGTTTCATAAAGAAGGATAGCAGACTTTGTGGCGATGGCGAGAAGGGTTCCTTTCTGACCACGAGAAGACTCGTCGGACCATGTCTCGTAGAATAGAACATTAGTATGTGCTAGTCGTGATCCAGAGTTGTTAGAAAGTGGGACATAGTCGGACGCCCATCTCAATGGCAGGTCTTCGATCAAGTCCCATGAGGCTGTGGATCCGTCTGAATCACTCCTGTTTACGATCGGTTTCGAATAACTATCGTCTTCGAGTAGGGTGGCCTGAGATGAAGACGTGGACAAAACGCTAGTCAGGGAGCGGGGATCGAAAGGCGCGACCGGTGTAGATGACTCCAGAGTGAGAGATTTCAATCCCTTGCTTATGCTCACATGAGGAATGTGGCTCTTCTTTGAACCTCGTCTGGGGTGTTCACAAGGGGGGTGTCGTAGATTTAATGGACCAGAATACTGGAAGAAGTCATGAGTTTTCCAAGTCTTGAACATGCATTCAAATCACCTGATGCGAGGCAGTCCATTTAGCAAGGCTAGTAAGACTCGAGAGAGTATACATTCGCAAGGATTTAATTCCTTCAACGTCCTCATCGTCTGTAGACGATCCTACAAGCGCTAAGACAACGCCAGTTGGCGCACCTGGTTCGATTTCTTCAACTTCAAGCAAAGTCATTTGATAAACACTGGCAAAAGGGTGAGGCCAGTTTCCTCTCACACATCATAGCTTTCACTTACGCTTCTCCTTCCCAAATCACACGCGCAGATGCTGTACTCGGACCACTATCGGCCAAGCCATCTTCAGTCCATTCTTTGGGAAACATATTGAGTACGGAAAGCCCGTCATCGTGTCCTATGAGTATAAGGCTGTCAGAAAGGAGGGGTAGAACGCAACGGATGGGAGCAGTGGTATGTGGGAGGAAACGAGAACCAAATTGATTTATTAGTAGATGAGTTGGAGAAATAATTTCGCCGACGACTGGTGGTGGTGAAGAGGCTGGCGGTGCCAAAGGATAACTCGTAGGAGGATCTTGTGAGTTTGTTTGAATTCTCAGACCTGGTTCGCGCTCGACGGGTGTGACCTTTGGCGGAATCCCGCTTAGATTGGAGAAATGCTGTAGAGAACGAGTTACTTACACCTTCTCCCCAACCTCTTTGTTTTCGACGAGCAGTTTCTTCCGGAGTGAGGTCCACATATCGTTCCGCAGCCCTAGAAAGCGAGATCGGTAATTATTTGAAAGCAAGAAGCGCTATTGAACTGACCTCTTTTCTACCCATCCTTTCCATCTTCCGAATCTAATACGGTAGAACCACCGACATCAGTAGCCATAATATGAAAGGAGCCGGTGATCCCTACCGTGAATTTGGACCTGCCTCTGCCGCTAGGAAATCGTAAGTAGGGAGGTCACCATCACCAGAACTATCTTGTTCTGGTGGCGGGAATTGAGGAGCAGACATGAAACTTAGGATCAGCAATGTTGCGAGGTGTAAAGGGACAGGCACGGTGCACAGTTGAGTAGATTCATGAGACGTCGCTATTGACGTGTGCCGCAGAAAAGCTGTACTCTTCCTAACTGTCTGTTCACGTGCCACGAAGCAATCATACTACGTTTCTCAAGGTATAGTATTAAAGGTTGGCAACAAGGGTGCTATCTATTTATTCATGAACATGCCAACCCAGTAAATGTCAAGGCAGATCCGACAACAACCCCCTTCACAAACGACCTTTTACCTCCTCCTTGTGCTATTTTTCGCATCTCATTTACAGCCGCGCGATCTCGACCTACGATAAGCAATCCAGTGTCAAAGTTGGCATCGACAAAGAGTCCTCGACGTTCTGCATCCCTGACAGCGTCAGGCAAATCCTCCTTTGAAATGAGGAAGGCGATTGGGTCTTGTTTACCACCTTTGTAGAGTGCTGTAATGAACATGTCCATCTGCTCAGCACTCATAGTACGAACAAGGCGTCGTGGTTGAGCCAGAGCGGTCTCTTGGTCGGTATGGTCGGCGGTCGTTTGATCAAGGGATTCGAATGAATCTTCCTCGGGTATCGATGCGGGAGCGCCGCCTTCGTCCGTTGACTTCTTCTCTTCGATCAGGAGGCATTTGCCGTCCCATTCGATAATGTTTGTATTCGTGTCATCGTCTGGCAGTTCGTCCATTATTCCCGGCAACAGAAGCCTGTTCACAATCATGCTTGAAGTGCTCGAAAGAGAACGCATAGTAGGCTGGGAAACCAGCATTGGTTTCATTGAAGCACGACGGAGAGTTTTCTCCTTCTGATCGTCATTAATGGGCGGCGACGTGATCCGGAGGCGTTCCGTTACTGATATCAACGCGTCATCGACGAAGGGGCAGCCTGATCGTGGGTGGCCCAGCCTCGGCCTCTTGCACTTTGAACATGATGGACGTTTACGGGATGCAGCAGGTACAGTAACAGTGCTCTCGACATGAGGCGATTCCCCAGCAGGGGTGTTTGGTAAGGAGGGTGTCATGGAAGAACGTTCGTGGATGTGTAGGGCGCTGACATCGACATAAGTATGCCAGAAGAGAACAAAGAACGGCCGCACTCAAAGCTGAGTTGAATTGAAAGATAAGATAGTCCGCAGCCAAGAGCCTTCCAAAGCCCTCACTGGCAGCCTGGGCCGGCCGGACTCTGGGCAACCAAAAAAAACGAAAACAACAATAAGAGCACGTGACGGACGTTTCAATCTCATAATCATTTAATGTGTCTATTTATTCAGCGTCAACCCTTACTCGTTCACTCAGTACAAGCCGGTCTTGCCCCGCCGCCCTCCACTCCCAGACCTGCTCGTTTCGTCCAAGTCTGAGATGACTGCTCCGCCTCTTGGGCACGCTAGATCAGATCATGTTGGGAGGTAGTTACCCATCATTTGTCTCCTTTCTTCGGGGAATCTCACTTGCATTATCTTGAAGAACTCATATTTCCAAACGTCAGAACGCAAATTGTGAACCGCCCGACCCTGCCAACACGGTTACAGACCGCTTGAACACCCTGCTCAATTCGTCTGGACCAGGCTATGTGCTCAGGCTTTGTCCGAATAGCCAATACTTGATCCAGGCGCCCATTCTATTCTATGCACAAGACCAGGAGATATCTACCGTCGGATATCCCACCGGCAGTGACCGTGCAACACTTGTTGTTTCGGGCCCTGTTTCAAATGGCACAGGTCATACAACTGCAGTTGATGGTACTGGCCTCAATTGTAGTGGCGTCAAGTTACGCAACGTGCAGGTGCTAACGCTCTGTCCATCTTATTGGAACCATCTGCTAATTCTTGTCCCAGGTTGATGGCACTCGCAGGGGCGCGTCGCCTACTATAGGTGGAGCTAATATTGAAATGGGAGGTGGAAATTCTGGCCAATTGGTGTGTAGTCTTCCTCTTTTTTAGATGGAGCTTAATTGTATCAGGTCGAATATGTTCACTCTTTTGATACGAGATCTTGGTCGTGTCTCCATCTCGCCGAAGGGGCTTTCAACTGTGCCAATGTGACCGTTCAAAATAATGATATCGGGCCTTGCGGTTCAGATGCCTTCCAACAATGGGCGGATGGAATCAGTGTCAGCTGTACCAACAGTCTGATACAAAACAACGTTATCAACAATCCTACAGATGGAGGGATTGTATTGTTCGGCGCGCCAGGTACACTCGTCCAGAATAATACAATCTACATCAATAATGTAATGCCTTTTCATCTTCCATATTCTTCTATTTTTCAAGACAAATTCCTTTACAGATGACACTGCTTGGAGGAATAAATATGGTCGATTATCTTCCATGGAGTGGAAATTATACCAATACAATCGTGAAAAACAATACCATCTTCGGTGGCTTCGCAACGGATCAACCAAGCTCTGGTCAAAGCAAGGGCGTAAATGCTGAAGACGCTATCATTAAGTCGGTTACATCCAAATATGTATCCAGCTTTTGACTTACCATTTTTACAGAATCGGAATCGCTATTGGCCCGAGGACATGGTTCGGTAAGCCGACATACTGTCTTTGGGGGCTTTCAGACTAACATCAAGTTAAGGAAACGAGTTCGGAAACAATGTTAGCGCCTCGGGAACAGTGCTGGGCAATCAACTGTCAGGTGCTTTTGGCTACGCAATCGCAATGTCCTCAGCTCGCAACTTTACTGTCGAAAATAACGTTCTTTTCGGAAACACAAGTTTCATTGGCGCACGGGGTCCAAACTGCAGCAACACTGATACGACTCCTTCCCCTCAACCATTCGTCTTGGACCTGAACGACACAGCGTCATCCACCACGCAACTAGATTTTCAGACAATACCTGACGGAGATTCGTTAACGTGCATCCTCCCTCCTGATGGAGGCGACTACTGGCCCTTCAAGCCTCAGCCTAGCGGCAATGGAACCGGAACCGGCACTGGAACCCAGTCTCACAGTGGGCTTTCCGGTGGTGCGAAGGCTGGTATCGCTATCGGCGTTATAGCTGGTGTCGCACTGATCGCATTAACGGCCTACTTTGTGAGAAAATGGGCCATTAATCGTAATACCACACCACGACGTATCCCAGAAGATAGGTTTGTTAAGAACGAAAGGCTTTGAATTACATTCTGAGCTATGGTTATTATATTATCTACACGTTAACAATTTAGATCAATTAACTGGACTTGGACTTAGATTCGTAGTTTCTGTATACAGCTGTGTGTTACCTCGAATACAAAATCCTTTTTGCTCTAATGTTGGCGCACGTTTCCTGGTTCACGTGGTCAACAATAGAAACTTGGTAATTCACTGATCTCGTTCTCTAACTTTGTGCTCCACCTGAGTCAGTTACCTCACGAGCCTTTGACTTATTGTTTTTCCCGTTGATTACACGCATATTCAGTCTTCATCTTGATGGCACTCACGGACAAAGGGTGAGATGATTCAGCTTGTTTCCATGAACCCCACTCAACCCCAAGTCCAGGTATCTCGGGGTAACGCCTCCCATATCCACAAGCGAGTCGAATCCGAAAGAAAAGGAGGTTACTGTCACCCTGATGGAAGAATTAAGGCGTCAGAATACATTTGAGAGCGAGGAAGAGGCCAGAACTAGGTGAGTTGGTTGATGACTTTTCTCTTCAGACAGTCGTTGCTCCTGGACTACTTGCGTTCCGGCACAAAATGGTACTCCTTGGCTTGATCTCTCGTTTGCTCTGCGTCCTTGTTGTTTTCGAGTGTTTGCAACTCTTTTCATCAGTCTGTTACCGACCCCATCGGATTTTTGTCTATCGACATTTGACAAGGAACCGGTCCTTACATAATCTTCGTCATATTCTAGGGAAATTGTCCTAGGACGGGTAGCTGCTCTCGTAAAAAAATTTGTCCGAGAGGTATCTATTGCAAAGGGGTTATCTGAAGCCGCTGCCGACGCCGCGGGCGGTAAGATTTTCACGTTTGGATCTTATCGACTAGGCGTTCATGGACCAGGGACTGATATCGATACTTTGTGCGTTGTTCCTAAGCATGTTTCTCGTGAAGATTTTTTTGCGGTGTTCGAGAGGTTGTTGAAGGAAGCTGATGGAGTCAGTGAAGTTTCGGTGGGTGCTCTGCGGTCGTTTTTGAGGAGATGTGAACGAATAGCGGGTTTCCTCTCTTTCTTTCCAGGGGGTACCGGATGCGTATGTTCCTGTCATCAAGACCAAAATATCGGGAATTCCACTTGATTTTACAATGGCGCGTTTGGCATCTTCGTCAATACCAGAGGATTTATCTCTGAAGGATGATAACCTTCTGAGGAATTTGGACGAAAGATGTGTTAGGAGTTTGAATGGTATTGCCTTCTCTTCTTCTATCATGTGAAGCTCATTATACATCTTCTTGCTAGGTTCTCGCGTGACGGACGAAGTTCTACGGCTTGTTCCAAATGTGGCTGTTTTCCGAGATTCCCTACGATGTATCAAGCTTTGGGCCCAGCGTAAGTGATTATTGAACTCCACAATTTTCAGATATCTTACGTTAATCAAACAGGGAGGGCTATCTATTCAAACGTAAATGGATTTCTGGGCGGCGTTGCCTGGGGAATGTTGGTCGCTAGAATATGTCAACTGTATCCGAATGCCGTTGCTGGCGCTATTGTCAGCCGATTTTTTATCATCATGTATCAATGGTATGTTTTTGTTTCACTTCCCAAGTAGACATGTTTTACATGTTTTCAGGTCATGGCCTCAACCCGTGATGTTGAAACAAATCGAAGATGGCCCGTTACCAGTGCGTGTCTGGAATCCGAAGGTCAGTGATGCAAGGACCGAATACGGTTATCGAGTCTTCATATCCGACTATAGCTGTACCCTGGAGACAGATCACATCGGATGCCCATCATCACCCCTGCTTATCCTTCAATGTGTGCGACGCATAACGTCACCGCTTCAACACAGATGATAATGACGGAAGAGTTCAAGAAAGGTGATATCAACTCCTATTAACATCCTGTGATGAAGCTGAGACATGACTAGGTGCCGAGATTGTGGACCGTGTAATTATTGGTACTGCAAGTTGGGCTGAATTGTTTCAAAAGCACGATTTTTTCCATAAGTACCGATATTATCTCCAAGTCATCGCATCAACGGGGGATTCGGATTTGCAAATAAAGTGGTAGGTGTCGTCTGTTCGACTGTTTGATGTTGCGGCTGCAGCTTCTTTGCTAGGGCTGGGACAGTTGAAGCCCGTTTACGTCAACTGGTGATGAAGCTTGAATACGTTGACTCCTTACTGCTTGCACATCCTTTTACCAAAGGCTTTGACCAAGTCCATTGTTGTGCAACAGATGATGAAGTGCGTGCCGTCGCCCAAGGAGATGTTTCGGACGCGGTCTCAAAGCGCAAAAAGGAAGATATTGAAGGCAAGGATGGTGCGAGTACTGTATATTCGACGACTTTCTACATCGGACTTGCAATCGAACCGAAACAACGTGCGTCTGTTCGACATCTCGTCTCAGCTGTCGCCCCCCTTCGACCTTTCGACTGACTATACCCATCTACGTGAAGCTGGCGCTGTTGGGCCTCGGCGATTAGATATTTCGTATCCAACAACAGAATTCACGAAGCTGGTCAAAATGTGGGAGAAGTTCGACGATGCCTCTATGGGTATCGTAGTGAGACATATCAAAAGGTTTGTCAACAGAGCCAAATGATACCCTTGACTTACTTTGAATTCAGCACGGCATTGCCTGACTACGTCTTCGATGAGGTTGAGAGACAAACCAAGTCTGCCCAGAAACGACCCAAGTTCTCTAAGGTGTGTCTTGTGCGCTTTCTTACAGTCAGTGACTTTCTGACCGTTATCTTTGCCATTGTGGCTCAAGGGAGGAGGCAAATCGAGCAACGCATCTCCAGATATGCCGAACAAGCGTCGACGGTATGTCTCCAGTTGAGTTTCGAGGTCTTTTTCATCGAGTCGGCTCTACAGATCATCACAACATCCTCCAAGTAACGATTTGCAATCTGTAACCCAGATTATACCTCCAACAACAACACTGAGAACTGCTCAGAATGGCTTAACAGTCGTGACACCTATGCCCCCTTCATTGGATGTTCCTGCCTCTCGCATATACAAAGGTCCCGACATCAATTTAGCGCAGCTATCATATGGAGATCAAGTCGCAGTGACTACTGGGGCAGGAGGCCATTAACACGCTATGCGCTCGACTCTTCAGCTGGCTCTCACGCTTCCGACGTCTGGTATACAGCAGCCAGAATGCAACCGCTTCTAACGGCAGTAGACTCAACATGAGCCAAATAATCTTATTCATGGATCAACATACTTTGGGTTTATTCATATTCTCATTACAGGGATTGCGACTTGCGACACAACAGATCGAGAATTCACGAGGAACAGAACACCGTGTTTTTCTTTCCAGGCATGTTCTTCCTTGCGGATATCTCTTTCTCCATAAATTTTACACTGGCTTTTCGGAACTTTAATCCACCACTTGTATTTCTTCCCTATATCTCGCTCTCGCTCAGAATCGTATAGCAAGCATTTTTGTATTGTAACCATAAGATGAAATATGTTTGTTGCATGAAAAACCCCCCCAAAAAAACCTCCATGTGGAAAAGAGTAAATATTCTAAGGAAAAGATATGGACATTTTCTACGGTAGTATAAATACTTGGTATCAATGGAATGAGACGGTATTGAATGCGTATCGCAAGGAAGCAATAGCATGTTCTCCAACCCTCCAAGAGTTCATGGATGCTCGAACTTGTAATTGTACTCTGCCTCATCAAATACAAGGCGTGGACGTGCCAAGTGAAACTTGAGTGACTGAGAAGTTTGAAGCTACTGCATACCTGGTTAGCCATTTCAGTGAAAACGCTACGAGTCCGCCTTTGCGCCGGCCGCCGTATCAAGCCTCAATCTAGCACGAAAATAAATACACGTGGCATCAAAGTAATAGAAGATCCTATGCAAATGACAGAATATACAAAGCTCCGGCCTGCGATGTCGATGCCAGAAGGACGGGTTCATGTGGTGGCGACGCGGAGTGTGGGACGAACGACAAGTTGCCCTAAGATGACTCGTCTATCTATCTCACGAAAATCGAGATCTGCACCGATCCTGAAGTCTTCGGTGGACCATATCCGCTGGTATATGTATGATTGGTAAAAGTCGGTGTCCGAATTGAACATAGAGGCTGTTTTGAGCCATACGCGTATCCGATGCGATGCGCCTGAAGGTCTTGACTGGAGCGGAATCGTGCTGGAGATATAAATGGGAAGGATAGTAATGAGACTTATAGTAAGTAGGAAAGAGGGGAAGACAGACTAGATGTGACAGGCAACATGTTGCGGCGGACAGTCGAGGCGGAGAATCAAGTCCTCAAATAGGTTACGGCCTACCCCTCCTGCTTCGTATTCCAGGGAAAACGAATAGACGCTTTCTTTAAGCCACTTCCATCTGTTATTCGAAATTAAATATTTGCGCAGTTCAGGGGAGAGGGGGGAGGAAGGAAAACCGACTTGACTATAAATTGCACTCTGGCTTCGCCGACCAGGCCCTCGTAGTAAGCTCGATCTGGCATTACGTGCATGGCATGAGCAAAGCTCGCATCCGGAATAGCATCAAAGTCGGGATCTGTAGCAATCCAGAGAGCATCCTCTGCGAAGATGCGGTGGTCAATTCCTTCATGCCGGAGCCAGACCCTGAGAGAGTATAAGCAGTTTTTGGGCAGGGAGCTCTTTGGCGGGAACTAGTCATCCGTGAGAGGGTTAGTGGCTGGCATCGAGGAACAAGGGACAGAGATTGATACGGTTCTCACCAAACTAATCTTTGTGTCAGCACCTGTTGAACACGAGACTACTAGATAAGCTTACAAGACATTGAATGACAGGTCATTCGGATCGAAGGAAATCTTTAGTGTAACTGGTTTGCAAATGCTACGGTGAACGCCGCCTGCTCTCAGAGAGAGGGAGAACGTGTGATGATTCGATTTATCCGGCGTGGGCACGATTCTGTTGGTTCAATTTCCAGAACTCATAAGGAGTTAAATTTCGTCCACCATGCATATATACTGACGCGATCGTAAACTGCACCGGCGTGGTTCCTACATTCAGCTGATAAATCCGGACCACACGGGAAGATCTCGAAGCGCTGAGTGGACACTCAGCGTACTTGGTACACGACGATAAGATGAAGCGGACAGCTTACCTAGAGATGCCGGGCATAAGATCGTCTCTGCTGTCGTTTGTGCTGAGGCTTGTGGTTGATCTACTCGGTGGGGTTGGCGGCCAGGGATTACCCAGAAGAGGTTCCGGAGAACGACTCATTCATGCGAAGGGGAAGAGAAGGAACAATGATGGCAGTCTGAAGTCCTTGTTTTGTTTATGATGGCCAGTATTGCGCGTCCTGATCTCGAAACCCGGAACGTGAGGCTGTTGTAGATGACAACAGGCCCTGTAGTAGAGATACAGCCTCGACGTCGGCTAAGACATATAGACATGACTTCCGACCGAGTCGGAGTCGAGCTGGGCCAACTCGAGTTCTCTTTTTTGTGGATCACAAGATCGCCATAACGAACAAGGCGCGCACAGCGTTACTACATACCTTGTTCCAAGTTGTTCATGTTGCAGCTTGTCCGTCATGCAAAGCCCTCGCTTAACTACTGCAAGACCTCCCCCACGAGCACGATTGCACACAGAGCATTCAAAGCTGATCCCAGGTGGCCCAACTGGCAGGTCATAGTCGGAATCGAGGTTCATGCTCAGCTCAAATCCCGGAAGAAACTATTCTCGAGTCAGTGTGTTGGCGGGGTGCTCAAAGCCGCTTCATTGACGCGCATAATATAGATTCATGGACGAACGATCCACCTCAACCTCCAAATACGCGCGTTTCTGCCTTCGACGCCGCGTTCCCTGGGACATTACCAGTGATTTAAAATTCGATTGTGTCAGGAGAAACGACCGCTAACATTGCATCTTCTTGACAGCGTCTGAATGCCACATGCGTCGGCCTCGCAGTGAGGACCGCATTGGCTCTCAATTCAAATGTCCAGTCTAGGTCTGCCTTCGATAGGAAGCACTATTTTTACTCAGACTTGCCCGCTGGATACCAAATCACTCAGCACTATGGTATGTTGTTATCAGATCTTGGTTATTGAAGGGTTACGGAACTGTTTTTCCGTAGCTCCGATATCGCAGGGTGGTTACCTGGCTTTGCGAACAGGGAACACGCGAGTTCGTGTGAAGCAAGTCCAACTAGAACAGGTACGTCTTCAATTATTAATGCTTATCATTAATTTACGTTATTTAGGATACAGGCAAATCAACCTTCGACACCACCCGAAAATTATCCTCTATTGACTTGAATAGAGCAGGAATGGGGTTGTTGGAAATTATATCTGAACCTGACATTCGGTACATTTTGCCCGTCCACCCGTTGCGAAGTTATGTGACCCCCTCTTCTTAGCTCCCCGGAAGAAGCTAGGGAGTATGTTCGGAGCCTACAAGCTTTACTTCGTTCGGTTGGATCGAGTGATGGGAACATGGAACAAGTTAGGAATCTCTCCCTCTCATGATTCACGAGCAGTCGATTTATTCACAGCGCGAAGGGGTCTCTTCGGTGTGATGTAAACGTCTCTGTCAACAGGCCTGGCTCTCCCCCGGGGACTAGGTGCGAAATAAAGAACTTGAACAGTGTCAAATTTATGATGGTGGCTATCAGTGCGTTTCAACCAAATTTCACCTACGTAATTTCTTATCATTTGGGTCTTCCGACAGCATCGGAGGTATTCCGACACATACAGTTGCTCGAATCCGGCCAATCAGTCACGCAAGAAACTCGGGGCTTTAATGAAGCAAAGGCGGAAACGTATTCGCTGAGGAGCAAAGAAGATGCCCCAGATTACAGGTACATGCCTGACCCCAATATCCCTCCTTTGCTATTGGATGCGGTACGTTTTTTTTTAGTATGGTTGCGCAGGGTGAACCTTAGTGCGATACCTAGACGTATGTTAACCGGATACGGAGTTCCATGCCTGAACTGCCTGACGCTACTCGCCTCAGGCTGCACCAGCAAGGTCTATCTGCCAGAGATACCGATGTCTTGATGACAATCGATGCAGGTCGCGAAGTTGGTATGGATGGAACAGTCGGACGGGGTGTAATTTCTTACTTTGACACGATCTCACAAGGCCGAGATCCGAAAGTGGTTGTCAACTGGTAGGTTAATCGTGGCCACATATTGCCATCTACAGCTATATTGAGAGTTTCACTTGCCTTGCGTTCTGCAGGATCACACAGGGGCTCCTAGGTCAACTGACTGCACGATCCCGTACTTTCACAGAGAACACTGTGTCTGTCGAACAGATGGGAAATTTGATAGATTTAGTTCAAAATGGCACCATCACAGGTAGACCACAGCCTTCGTTGCCTCTCGCTAACCGGGCTAAGTATCGCTCTATAGGGTCTTCTGGTAAAACTCTTCTACAACACATGCTAGATCATCTGTCGAATGATACGCCTATTAAGCTCGCCGAGAAGCTTTCTTTACTGGCACTTGTAGACGACGATGTGGCCTTGGAGAAATGGTGCAAGGAGGCCATTGAAGCTCTTCCAGATGAATCGGAAGCCGTACGCAAAGGAAATTTGAGGGTCCTTAATAAACTAGTTGGAAAGGTTATGAAGGCAAGTCGAAGCAGGGTAGATGCGGTCGCTGTCCGAACAATGCTGTTGGGACTATTGACACCGATACAACGTACTGACCTTCAAGACTGACTTGACGAAATACATATAATACAAGTTAAGCTAACATAATAAGACAGGTTCCACCAAACACCTTTTATTACTGTACTAATTTCAAACGACAACTTTGGATTCCAAATAGGGAATCCACTCTTTCTCTCCCCACGAAGAAGATATCTCGCCGGCAATAAGGCCATCCCAAAGGACAGTCGGACTGACGTGGATCCCATTCTGGCGAGAGAATTTTACTATCCAGCAAGTCAGTACCTGGTTCTTTGCAGGTCGAAAATGGGAGACGTACTGGTGTACTTCAGATCGTCAGTTACTCCATTACCTCCATTCGGTGTGGACTTGTATTTCAAGAGATCCTTGAAAACCCCGATATTGCCGTGTCCAATAATCGGTGCCGCGAGTTCTGCAAGTTTCTCCCTCGTTTCGATCGTAGTTCTTTGCGAAGACGGAATGTCGAAGTAGTCTTTCTGGTTTTTCATGAGCTGACATAAGCATCAGTTTCTTGGTCAAAGACGACTGTATTAGATCGAGACATACTGCGAGGTGGAAGTCCCAAAACTTGGCTGGAGCGGCGCGAGCTGCCTGGAATCAAACGATTAGATTGTCTTGGTACTATCCAATGGAGTGTGGACGTGTAGACGCACAGCTATGGCAGCCTCGTGAACGAGGGTAGAAGTTATGTGCCAGGGCTGTACCTGGAGTCTTATTATTGCCTTGACTTTGCCATGATATTTGCCTCCAGCTTCAAATAGCGGCTTAAGAATGCTATCGATAGCTAGGGTCATCTTTGCGCTATTCAAACACGATGGTCACAAATCGCTGGGATATAGACTGGCTAGCATTAGCAAACCTGAAAGGGCAAACATAGTCCACTAGTAAAGAAAGTTAGATGGCGTTGGATGATCAACCAAGGAAAGACACTTACAAAAGATGTCGAGCGTGTGTGGAGAGTCATAAACACCTAATACAAAAGGACGAAAGCTTGGTTGTAAAGCCATGGCGATTGATGCGACGATGAACACGGGGAGATGGTGGTCGTTTTTCTAGAGTTGTTGACTAGAGGGCCCCTGTTCATAAGATCAGTCGTCATCGTCCCGACGCGACTTACCCGACGACTTCCCGCCGGACAACGACTCCATTCACGGCCACACGGATGCCCATAACATTCTCCACATACATCCTGCAAATATCAGAAGCCTTGGATGCCCAGGATGGCCCGCGCCTGGCTTATCTTCTGAGACCCACCGGTTCTCACGTTAAGGACCTTTTGAAGGAGTTCAGAAACCCAACGGTGCGTTCCAGTTTTAGCTCCTTGTTTAAACCGTCTGATTTACTTGTGCTCTCCTTTAGTACGAAAGCCTTACGTTCTATCAGGATACGATTGAGAGTCCATGGGGCGAAATCGCCATTCGATACGTGTTAATTGCCAATCATATTGCGAAAAGAAGGTCCGCAGACGCGTTCAAAGAGCACACTGTGTTTGTAGGGTTAGCTTCTCTCATCTATAACCAATGTACATGGCCAACGAATACATGCTAGACTGTTTCTTCGGTTTTTTGGGACCACTACCGGATGGACATTACCCGCCTTGTTTGCCATTCTCCGAGATCTTCGGGACCTTGCATTCGATGTGAGTCTACGTTCGAGAGTGGGTTCCCCAGAGCTTATTTCTCGTTTATATATAGGCGGATAATGAGACTCAGGAAATAAAATGTATGGAAGAGGCGGCGAGGATCTGTAATAAGGCCTTCACAGTATGCATGACTGATCGGTATGGTTCCCAGGTATTTGGGCGTGTTTATTGTTCATACATTCTACTCTAGGGCTTCCCCTTACGCAGAGTCTAGGAAGTGGGGTATGTACTACGTGGTAGGCTTGGTGCTAAAATGTTATTTCCGCGTAAGCAATTGTTAGCGTGCAGACTAGTACTTTGCGCTCACTCTATATCTCCGATTACAGGTGAGGAGGATATCTCTGTCAAAGAATATATTTCGAGCTATTGATGCCAATCCTGATCTCCCGCCATTAGAACGATATCCCAAAGCCCACCAGGTACTCTCTATCCTCTCTTATAATATTAGGTACCCCATCTCTCACATGCTACACCTAGGTCACGTACAGGTATTATATCGGCATGCTAAGTTTTCTGAATGAAGATTTTGCAAAGGTTCCTCTGAATAATCAAGCGAACCACTGTTGGCACTGACGTATCGTTGATAGTCTGAACAAGAGCTAACATTTTCATTTTACCACTGCCACATCGACGCGCACAGTAACAGAGAGTGAGTTCACATGCAATCCCAGGCATTATCCGTGTGTAATAAATATTCAGACGAATATTGACCTACCTGATACCGCTTCGTATCTTGCGCGGTCATCTACCTTCGCAAGAACTGCTGGATCGATTCCCTATCCTGGGTGAAATATACTCACCGTTTGTAAAAGCTGTTCGTACGGGCGACTTGAGAGCCTTCGATGCTGCACTCGAGAGATGGGAACGGCGGCTTTTGGAACTCAACATCTGGCTTGCTCTTGAAAAAGCACGCGAACTGTGTGTGCGGGGCCTATTTCGTCGAGTGTGGGTGTTTCTCCCTGATATGGCGACCGGTCCACCTAACATCTCTCCTTCTATAAGTTGGGTAGCATCGCAAAAGGGCACCAGGATCCCGATCCGCATGTTCCACGCTGCACTGAACATTTCGGGGATGGATGTGCCTCTAGAAGAAGCGGAATGTCTGGTGGCGAATCAGATTTACAAGGGGTTTATTAAAGGCTACATATCCCATGAAAAGCAGATGGTTGTGTTGTCCAATGCGAACGCTTTCCCTAGGTTGGCGGATCGTGCGAGTCCATTTGCAATACTATAGTCGAAAACCCGACTTGCAGACTATTGACATTAGCGCATAAAAGATGGTGAACATAAAAACGTAGACTACTGATCGCTGGAAGAGCGTACACCTTGCACTTGTAAGCTACTTATCATTTATACAAGCAGAGCTCAAATAATGTATGGCATTATGCTTGATATCGTATCCTATCCTCGATCCCAATCCTCCAAGTTGAACGCCAATATCCCGAACGTCGGCGCGACTTCCGCGCTCCCTCCCGCCAGGCTCTCTACCCCTCTTCTAACGAACCTAACAAGCCCATCAAGCTCGAGCGACATCTTATCTACCCTACTTAAAAAACTCTCCTCCGCAAATGATATACTAGTAGACTCCGCGTACGAAAACGAAGGCTCCGGAGGCGCTATATTCGTCTCATCATCTGAATCGGTGTCGCTATCGCTGGATGTCTCCCGTAGTTCGCGGAGAGTGTTGGAGAACCCGACGACGTCGCGGCGCTGACGTTTCAAACGTTTGCTTCTGTGGTGTTTCATATGAAGCAACGACTGGCGTGAAATGTCGTGGGTAGTATCTCCCGCAAATGCAACGAAGCAATCGGTGAAATGCAGACACATGTCCAAGATGGAGAGGATTGCACGGTGTAATGCCGATGTCTATCAATCTGGGTCAGTTATTTATTGGTTAACAATTGATGTTGGATGACGGACGTTTGGAAGAAGAAGACATCTACTTTGCACTTTCTCCAGGCTATCGTCGAAGTTAATGAATGTTGAGCGGAGAGTAGACTTTTCTTACTGAATATCATGCAATCGAATCATCTCGTCAAGTGATTTAGCCTTGCGTAGTTCACCGTGGAATCGAAGCACTTCCACATGTATAACCTATTCAAAGTTAGCCAACAGGCACGATATAATACCAGCGTGGACCTTACATAAGTTGAGACGAAGCTCAGCAAAGTGCTGGAACGCAAACGAATCAGAACGCCACAAACAAACATGAATGCACACTTACTTCACAAACCAAGATAATTTGCTTCTCATAGCATAAAACACCTTCAGGTCGCTCTGCTGATGAGTCCCATTTGTCCCAGCCCCTCTCAATAGAATGCTCTCCAGGACACTCTGCGCCCTTCGTATTTGCATAAGCCACACAAAAATGATGGAGTATGTCTGGATGGCCTTTGGTCCAAATATGTATGTCAGTGGAAATGGCACAGCGTACTCGACCAATATAGGGTCGATGCCTTTGACGGTTCCAATTACTGCTTTATCTTTACTTCCTCTGTACGAAAGACGAACAAGCAAAGGATTTATCCACTTCTTCGGGCTTGTTTCTACTACATCGCGAAATGCGGTGTTAAGGAAATGAAAGTCGCTCCACGACTGACGAGAATCCATCTAAAAAAAACGATCAGCATGCACAGAGCATTAACTGAAGAATTTCCATCACCTTGGCAAAAATTGCATCCACAAAATGAGACATTGAATCCCCTCTCCTCATGAGATAGCAGTCTTCTATAGCACGCAAATGCAACCATAGGTCGCAATCCTCAATGAGGACTCTTGTTAACATTTCCTGTGCTGAAAGGCAATGCGGATGCAGCTCTTCGCCAACTAGACGCGATAACTCGTCTGTAGAAATGGTAGCAACTTGGATACCTCCACCACCGGGGGCATTAGATGTTGCTATAAGGCTTTCAAAAGTTTGCCAGTTATCCATCCATACTCCATTAATTTCGTCTTCATCTTGTGTCTCATGGTCGAGTAATCCAGGGTCACCAAGAGCTCTAAGCAGTCCAATAGCTTTTCCAGCGCCGAGTATCTCTTCCGCCACATGGTTAATGAACACAGGCACATTGTGCGACCGACCATCCGTTTCTTCATTCCTTCGTAGCGTGTAGCCTTCAGACCAAAAGTCAGGGTCTAACAATCCAATTTCGTTATCCTCCACAAAAAATTCATCGTCGATAGCACCTATAACTTCGTGCATAACCCCTGTAGTGGGGACGAGGGTAAGCATAGCATCGTGTATTGGCATCCCGTTTTTTAGCCATGTTCCAATCATCGACCATACCGGTTCTGCAGTTTTCGCAAATATGCGCATTAAGCCGTCTGAGGTGACGAAATCACCCATCGAGAATTGTTCTTGCATAGACTGTAGCAGAGTATTCAGGAGGATGGAAGTTATTACCGACGGCGGAACCTGTTTTTGGACTTCTGTCAGATTCCAAATTGGCATCTGGGCTGGTAATTCGGTACGAGTGTGTGACCATCGTCGGGCAGAAGATTGTTTTATGACACTTCGCAGGGTGTTCGTCAGCACATTGAACATGGTCGAGAATTTGTCTCGAATTGATTTTTCTAAGCTGAGGAAACTGATGATTAGAGGGCTTCCTAGCCCTGCACGTGCTTTGCATATCTCCTCTTCCTTCTGAGAGCACCACTTGTCAAACTGACGTATCTCGGAATCGACAGCATCTGCGAATGCTTCAAGTGTGCACGAATTTCGGCGTCGGAGATTGATGATGCATAAGACCTTGTCTTCTGAACGGGAAGATTCTGCCGCCTTGTTGAATACCGTAGATACAAAGCGACGCAAGTGTTGTAGCGCTGTCGCAGTGGACGCAAAGGTTGATAATACGGACAATTGCGAAGTTAGCGTTAGGTGTAGCAACCGAGGAGAAGGAGAAGGCTGATGGTCGTTATTAGTACTAGTGCATTGTCGATACCAAGAATTAGAGCTCACGACATAAGAGACGGTGTCGTCACGACTCTCATTCAATGTCATCATGAGATTTTCATGGTTATGCAAGCCTATGAGTACCTCTCGTATGGCATCGTGTTCGTTGATATATTTCTGTTAATGATGTAAGTGATTCGTCGACTACTTGCCACAAGCATTTGAGTTACTTCTGTTTCTGGCCCGTTCAGCTTTAGTGTCTGTCGTTCACACAAAACTTTGTGAATCGATGGACCTCAAATGGCAAAGCAAAGGAAAGAAACATAAGCTGGAATCCTCGTTAAGGTATCTTAGCCCGTACCTAATGTAGAAGGATCTCCAAGGCTAAAAGGTCGAGAGACGTCAGCATTGATTCGCCACTCTGGTCTCCAGTATTGTCTGCCTTTCAACCGTTCCAAAGCGTCACGATGGCCATATGGTTGAGCAACGACTTTCGTGGCTGCAAATTGGCCCTTCAATTTGTTGTCGGATTTCACAGAAGCATCGTCATCTTCATCCGACACTGACCGTGAGGAACCAGCATATGACAAAGAGTCCTCGCCCTGATCCTCTGAAACATCGTCCCAAGGCGAAAGCGAGAGACTACTGTCATTGCTTCTGGATTCCCAATTTTCTTCTGTGGACCCTGGTGGTAGACCGTAAACGCCTTCCCAGTGTTGACCTTCAAAAGGCTCTTCAGCTAATATATCTTGCCACGTCAAGGGGGGAGAAGGCATCGGAGGGTTGTTGATGTTCTCCAAATAATTTTCGGCGAATTGCAGAGTTGATGAAGTAGCAGGCAAAGACAACAAGATCTGAACCGACTATCAGGTAGTTGATACATGGAAGACTTGCGTTGCACATACAAGCAGTTGCAAATGATCAGGAAGACGAGACATCTTCATTGCGGTCAGAGATGTCTGGGGCTTGTGCATTCAAGGTACGAACCTTGATGTCTGCATCCAGATCGACATTCTTCTGAACCTGGTTCTTCACGTTTTCGTACGCGAGTTCGATAGCACTAGCAAGGTCATCGTTACACTGTATTCTAGCCTTTCTCGCTAACCTAATCTGCGTTATTCAATAAATTATGCGCATGAAATAAATATAAACACACCCGTGAAAGTGCTGGTTCATCTTGGCCATATCCTGTCCAGAAGAACCACCAATCGAGGTTTCCAGGCTCCTACTTACGAAGTCAGTCGCGATACGAAAGTTATCAGGATCGTCGGCTAGTGTTATGCCTGTGATCTGAGTGACCAGAGTTTGCATTAAGGGTGTGATCCTGGACGCTTGACGACTGGACGGTCTTCTAGAAAGACGAGAACCAGAACGCTGGGATAATCGCGAGATTGATCTGGTAATTCCAAGACTTGATGATGGCCTAACAGCCGATGCACTTGATGGAGGACGGAGTGGCGCGCTCGACAAGGGCCTCACAGATGTACTTGAGGCCGGTCGGGGAGTGTTGATTGGTGTGGAATTTGCACGATCCATGATATTGCACGGACGCTCGTCGAAAGACCGTGACGACGATTGAACGCGAGTGTGGCTGAACGTTGAACGTGATCGTTCGGCAGTTTGAAAGTCACTTGCGCGAACACTTGTTGAGCTAAAACCACAAACTAACGTGCCAACACGATGGCAAGTCGTGTCGTGTTGCCAGTATTGCGGTTATCTCGCTCAGCTCCTCGTCCAGTCTCTCTTTTCATCTCCAGGACCCTCGCATACACCCCACGGGCATACACAAAACCACAGGAGCCCACGGTGAACGCCAGTACCATTGCGCAGCCCACCTCAGAAGACATTGCAGATGCCATCGAACCTCCCACAGTGCCTCCGAAAGTTTCTGGCAACGGAACAATTTCCTTTCCAGAAGGGACCGGAGATGGCACCCCTCAAGACTGGTCCAAAAGCTACCATGGCTTATCTACCGAGCCCTTCGCAAGAGAAGTGGCAGACATTTTAATGGCCCCAATGGACCCAGAAGACATTGAGATGAAACCAGGTACCGTAAATGCACCTCCGTTAAATAAGACAATACTTCATGACGTTCTTAGATGGTTTAATTTATCTTCCCGAAATAAAATACCGACGGGTATTAAACAGAGCTTTCGGACCCGGAGGTTGGGGACTTGCACCTAGAAGCGAGACCAACGTTGGTCCAAAAGTGGTCAGTAGAGAATATGCACTAGTTTGCCTTGGAAGGTCTGCTTCCAATCGATCTTCTATCAAGGAGTCTAAAGTTTGAGAGCCTAGACTCGTGGCGATTGCCCGCGGTGAACAAGAATACTTTGATCCATCGAACATCCCCACCGCGACAGAAGCTTGCAAGAGCAATGCTCTGATGCGTTGTTGCAAAGACCTCGGAATTGCAAGCGAACTTTGGTCAGTGAACTTATGTGACACACGACCAGATCCTCATTCTTGTCGAAAGGGACCCTCGCTTCATTCGCGAGTTCAAGTCGAAATACTGTGTGGAAGTCTTTGCTGAACACCTCCCAACCAAAAAGAAGTGTGTCTCCCCAGCCGTCTTGCATATATTCCCCTGATTGACCGATACCATTAGGAAAAAACTGTGGAGGCGCAAGGATCAGCCTAAATTCGAGTATCCTTACAAAGAATAGACGTCGCATAGTTATATGCATTGGCCTATGTACTCAACAACCTGAGAACCCTTCATTTTATAATCTCTGCTCAGTGATGATTGAGTCAACTCAGTATAGAAGACTTAATACTATAGTGAACTTATACATAAATGCTTCCACTCTAAGTACTTAAAAATGTGATAAAGTTAAGGTAGGTGCGTGTTACTTCTTGCCTTTACGCGGTTTCCTTTCATTCTTTGCTTTACTGGGAGTAATTGGAGTCGCATCAGGTTTGGGAGGAGATCGGGTCTCGCGAGGAACGTTTGGTGCTGGATTTACCGTTTGTCGTTGGTTCGGCCGGGTTGGGCTGCTTTTGTGGAAAAAGCCAAGTAAAATTGAGCCAATACTGCCCGACAAGATGAGCAGCAGCCATTTTGGTATGCGAGAAATCACGTTATAGTAGTAGGTCGTAGCCAGAGCGAAGTAATCCATAAGCCACTCCCTGTCCGTACATTGAATAAACTTGGAGAAGATAGAGACATAATACTCACTTGTCACCTCCAGGGGCGTATTCGGTGTTCCAAGGCTCATATTGTTTCCAATCCTCATCCTTTAACCAGTTCCTGATGGTTTCCTCGCCAAGTCGAATTTGTTTAGGCTTGAAAAATCTAAGACTCTTGCCCCGGTCCGTAGCTATCACCAATCGAGGACCTCTATCAAAATAAAATACTTAGCCTTAGAAAGCGGTTGACATAACAGAAACATACTGCCAGACTGCCCACTTAGTGGTCAAAGCCGTTACGTTCATATAATCAATACGACCCCAACGAACATTTTTCAAATCATTCTCAGCAACAGTCGAGTTGTACGCAGCATCAAATGTTGAATCAACCATTTCCGAGAAGCCACCTGTTTGACCTCGAGCTACAGTGCTGTTGGCCAGATTGATCAGACGCAATGGGCAATGACGGGGACTGAAACATACATAATCAAGAACCAAATTCGATCCTTCTCCTCTTGCTCTGTACAAGGCTCGTTCACGATAATATCATGATAGTTGTCATCTGTGATTATCGGAATGCGTTTATCCCATCGAGAAGCCTCTCTGTTCACGGCATCCTCTATGTTTTGGGTAATGTTTATACCGGCACTGTTGAGAATGGCGCCAACGGGACCAGAAGTCAGAAATTTGCTCCATTGGAACGAGCCCGAACTTGATTGCGTTGGAATGTTGTTAGTTGGTACAGGTTGATCAGGGGACCATCCACCAGAAACTGGATTCTGAACAACCTGTTGACCGGGAGACCATCCCTCAGAGAAATACTGCGCAGCAATTGGACCAGAGAAGAATAGCAATAAGCCCAACAAAGGATAAGCCTTCATGTCGGTGGGAGTTGGGTGGAAATCAGTACGATACGGTATTGAAGAAAGCTTGATATTATTCAACACGTGCCTCAGGGTAACCGCATTGCATCCGAGTCCACGTTGAGTACTAACTTGAAACTTCTGTCTACGTCGTGTCTCTTATCGAGCTCGTCTATTTCTGCGGTAATTGGTTTAGAGAACTTGCGGTCGTCCATTACAGACCTTGAGCGGTCATCCAGTCGTTCAATATGCTCCCGCTATCCCTCTTGAGTTCTATCTTCACGATAGCCTTCTCTCTTAGGGCACATGCTGCACCTACCGACGGTAAGTGCCCCTATCAATGACCATAGCGTGCTCTGTAACCTATCTTCCTTTAGTTCCGTCTGCTGCATCATTTTATGTGCCAAATATACCAAACCTGCATCAGGATGAGGCACATCCACTCCATGTCTACGCCGGACACCTTTCGTCGGACCCAGAAGCTGCTTCCTTACCAGATACGACAGTAACAGCGCACTTATACTTTGTAATGGTGAAAGCTAGGAGGACTGCGGACAAGGAACGATTGATGTTTTGGTTCAACGTATGTACATGTGCTATCATAACATATTGTCTCTTAAAAATGTGATAGGGTGGTCCCGGGTGTTCTGCATTTGATGGGCTAATGATGGAAGTGGGTCCTTGGGTTATGGAACCGGACGGATCAGGCTTACGAACGCGAGAGGGTGGTTGGGAAGAGTATACAACAATGGTTTACAGTGCGTCTTCCATTAATATTCATGGATTCCGGACCAAACTTGTGCTTATAGTCGATCAACCTGCCGGAACTGGTTACTCATATACCAGCACAAACCGTTACGTCGAGGAGCTGACGGAGGTACTTTAACAATCATAACCACCATATCGGTGCTCACGCAGCTTGCTATAGGCTTCAAACCAATTTGTGGAATTCCTGCGCAACTTCTACAAGGTATTTCCCGAATATGCAAGAATGGATGTAAGTTTTCTCCTATTTTTCTTTCACAATGCCGACAGTAAAATTGCGACAAAATTCAGACATACTTTGGAGGCGAAAGCTTCGCTGGCCAATATATACCTTACTTTGGCAAGTCATTCGAATTCACAGAGTCAAATGTGTTATAACGGGTTTATACAGCCGATGCTATTCTATCTTCCAACCTACCTACACTTCTACGAGGGATTGCCATTGGTAATGGTTGGATCGATGCACGAAGACAGTACCCAGCTTTCCTTGACTACGCTATAAAACACGGTTTAATAGAAGAAAATTCTGACGTATGGCCTTTGTCTTTCTTCCTAAGAACGTCGTCTCATATTCATTTTCTAGGACTATAAACGAAGCAAATTAGTGACAGACAGATGTATAGAGCAGATGGACACGTACAAAACTCTTGAGCCTGTCAAAGATGATTTATGTGAGACTGTTTTAACAACGGTAATGGAAAGCCGGAACAAAATGTAAGTTATCACATCCGTCAGCCATGGAAAACTTTGTAATCTTGATTTTCCAGAGTAGACAATGTTGAAATGTGCGTCAACATATATGACGTTCGTCTCGATGACACAAGCCCCGACTGTGGCATGAATTGGCCTGTAGAACTCCACAATGTTACCGATTACCTTGACGTAAGTTTCTGTGTATCGAACTCGTGTATATCGTGCCGACCCTATCATTCTTCTAGCGCAAGGACGTCGTAACCGCTTTTCATGCCACAGATAAAGCAGAGTCATGGGTCGAGTGCTCCCCTCGTGTTGGCTCAGCAATGCGTAACAGACAATCTGCTTCGTCTATCACTCTTTTACCAAATGTCCTTGCTAAAATTCCCGTGCTCTTGTTCGCTGGCGATCAAGATCTGATATGCAATTACGTTGGCATTGAAGCCCTAATCTCAGCCATGACCTGGAACGGAGAGAAAGGTCTTGGAGTACGCTGCTTTTTCGTCGTCAGCTCTGTACGAAACTCCTGACAATCTTTCGTAGACTGTTCAGACACAGACCTGGAACGTAGACAATACTCCTGCGGGAACCTGGGTAACTTCTCGCAACTTGACATATGTCAAGGCAGGTAGTCAAACTTTGAGTGTGACTTGACTATTCATATCATGAGCTCAGATCTTCAATGCATCACACATGGTTCCCTACGATGTTCCTCACATAGCGCACGATATGATCCTTCGATTTATGGGCACAAATTTCTCCGCTATAACTGATGGCTCAGCGAAGATCCCAAGCAGCGTCGGTGATGACAACAAGCCCACATTTGAGCACGACGATTCATCTCCTTCACAAGGCAATATTGGTGATAGTCCCGAACAGTCAAAAGCTATGTGGGAAGGTGTGTTCTTGATTCGTCTCCGTTTGTTCGTAGTGGCATTAATTCACAAACGTAGCTTATTACAATGCTGGTTCTGCCGCATTGGTACTTGTTCTGATATTCCTAGCAATCGGGATCTTCTTATGGTGCAGAGTTCGACGAAGAAAGCTGAAGGGACTTTCTCCTGATAGGTTTGAGGAAAACATACCACTAACAAGCCACAGTGGGCATGACGATGACCTTTTCCGGCAAAGAAAGGGCAAAGAGAGGGCAGAGTCAGAAGTAATGTTCGATGTCGGGGATGACGAGGATGAGGATGATATTAAAAGTTCTTCAAGAAGGTGATCTAACTTGGACACTAGAACATGTATTTATTCATTGTGTATTTCTTCCCCTATTGTTTGGACCGTGGACCATATAATTTCAACAGCGAAGCAGGTATATTGTGATCCAGTACAGTACGTACACAACAGACGAATAAGAGGAGATGTATGCGTTATGGTTTAACCCAACCGTCAAAGCCACATAGTGACAACGTACGGAAGGTAATAAGGAATATAACGCCGTACCCCACCTCAGCATCACCCCACAAACGAATCAACACCCCCCGCGAAGGGAGTGGACTCAGCCTGCAAGGGAGCGTGAAAAGCAAAGGCACTCGGTCTCGTGAACGTTTTTTTGGAAAAACGTCTCGCTCCCCCAACCAGAAGTAACGTCACCAGAAATGAGAAACAAAACTGCGCCAGAAAATAGGCTAACGCTTCAGAAGGTTGAGTCGGACACTTGAGAGAGAAAGAAAAACTCTTGTGTGGCTTTTATAGCATCACGAGGAGCGGAGTTTGATTCTGAGGTGGCTTATCGCCGAAACGCGTCTCAGATCACTTGGCGCTTCGACTTGGAGAATCTAGTATTACTACACAGGAAGTCAACAGAATTCCAATGCTACATTCACGGCTTTCTTCTGTTCGTCCAGGACTTCGAAAATCCAACATAACAGCCATATACGACCCACCGTTACACCTAGATGAGGACGACAACTCCAATTACACTGCAAATCTCGGAGACTGTGTGGTTGCTCTGAGCCATTGCTGTCAACAGGTCTTCACACAGTCACATCCTATGATAAACTTCTCATCGAGTTGATATATGCGTGTAAATTATTTTAGATTACTCGAGCTCGAGATGCACTGCGAACCGGATCGCATGATTTACCTCGGATCCAGAAGGTGGTCGATCATGAGAAAGTCTGTTCACTTTAGTTTCAAAGCAGACGCCGCCATTGATTATGGTACGGTAGTTCTATATCCTTGTGAACGAGAGGACCGTCCGCGAGTACAAGGCAGATATCACAGAAGTGATCGAACCGCAGATAAAGGAGTTAATTGAACGTGCAGAGAAAGGGTTGAGGGTACTGGAGCGACGAGAGAGCTCACTTCAAGCCAAGGTCAGCTTGACTTCGTATATCCTACTAATGACACAACTCAAGACAATCTCGAGCAGGCTGATACCAATGGGTCAAGGCCGATTTCAAGAGCGGGAATTGCAACCACTGGGATGTCGAAACTAGAGGCACGGCGTTTGCACATGCTAATAAACCAAAGAGAGAAGCTGGAGGAGGAGCTCCTCGCTCTTGAATCTGACATTTTGAGTCTGGTACGTCGTGAAATCATTGTTCAAGACAACGAATAGTTTGTTCACCCGCTGCGCAGGACAAGAGGAAACCATTGTCAAAGATGCGCAGGTAGCCCCTTCTGGCATTCCTCCAGGTTTCCCAGCCTAATAGGCGACGCTGTTCGTCGCTCCGATCTCATCTTGACTCGGGCATTTAGCTGTGTGGGCAGTGGGCATCATTGATAGCATCTTGGTCCATGTTACGGATGGAGGAATGGAGCGTTCTCCTAGTTTATATCCTGTGTCGATTAGAACTCCTTGCTTTCCTCACCTTTCACATAAAGAAAGATACAAGTTCACCATCCAACGTAAAAGCGTTCCGAAGAATCGTTCGACACATTCTAGTTACCAGCCTTCTCTGTATGCCAAACACTGCTCGTACTAAAGTCTTCTGGTGCTACTGGCTCTGTCTAGAAAAGACAAAAGCACAGTCAATGATCCTGAAGAAGATCACCAGCTAAAATAAACCACGTACCGACTGTCCTCTGACATGCCCCGTCAAACGCTTGTCTCTGTCCATCATCATCTCATCCCATGCGTCCACATGATATCTTGGGCTCTACCAAAAGAAAGCAAACAAGCACCCATTCGTGAACATCGCCATACGAGAGGACACGGAATACAACGAGGACATGCAACATACCTTGCCCAAGTTCTGACTGCGTTTAGACACGTTCATGAGTGTCCCTGCTGTCCCGAACATAGCCGTGAGCAGACCTGACACGACAAAATTCTGTGCTTTAGTTTCTTGTTCTTTACGAGGTTAAAGAACAAGTTCACCGAAAGGAATGAGTGCCTCCCACGGGACTGGCATTGTGTATGAATAATTTGAAGTATGTTTTAGTGAGCAAGGAAATGAAAAAGGTCCCGATTACCGGATTCGGTTCAGTGTAGCTTTGCGGTTGCTTGAAGGACTAAAGGATCATCGTAAAAGCCGATATATATAACGATACGACACAGGATAAAAAATTGTCAAATAGCGATGCATAAGCACTCCGAGAAGATAACTATGGAACAGGACCTAGCCACGCGGGGAAGGTATAAATCTGATAAAATACAAATAACTGCTATCCATCACCACTATATCGAGGTTGCCGCCTGCATTACCAAAATGCTTGCATTAATTCCTGAGGTGACAAACGCAGTCGCCACGTCGCCCAACGTTTTTGGAAGTTCAGATCCTACCGAAAGATTATTTTCGGTCAAAATCTGTTTCAATTCCACGTCGTGAGACTCCGAGGCCATGCGCCTTGAACGACCGACAATGAGAAGTAGTTTCTTCGTCTTCGCCTTCGCATCTACAGTTGCGATATCCACGATGCTGTGCAGCGGTTTCGATGACGATTCTTCTTGAAAGTGTACCTTATTCAAAGCAAACTGCATTTGAGGGGTATTCACGGTCGTAGACGTCGAGTAACGCCCCCATAATATATTATCTGCTGTGTCCGATGCCAGTCGAGTTTGCGTATCCCGAACTCCATAGATTGTATCAGGGAAAACACTCTGTGAAAAATTTAATAATGCATTTTATGAAGACAGGGAAGGATACGCACAGTTTGTTGACTTGATATTGTAGCATGTCGCGCTTGTGCTTTCTCATCGGCAATACTTGAAACTGGAGAAAGATCTTCGCGTTTGTGCATCCTTACAACAGTGGCTGTAACAGATGAATGTGCACAAAGCTGCACCGTAAATGACAAGGCAAGTCTATCGTCCGGACCTCCGAAGAATGGTAAGAATATATGTTGATCCAGCATATCCATGCCAGTTGGCAGACCTCGGTCAAGAATGAGCGCTACGTCCGAAGGAGCACTTGCAAACACTTTCCGGATGAAATGAGAGTACACTGGTGACGGCTGCTGGTCGGTGCCAGTGGTCTTGAACATGTTATCGAAGGGGTTGAAACTAGTTGTTTTGATACCGCTTCCGGGTGTATCCTCCACAGGCTCCGATGTTGATAATCCCGCCTTCCAAGGAACGATCACCATTTGGGACGAAGCCTCCCGAACGTGACGAGCAACGCTCGTTGAAAATTCATCATAATTAACAACGGACAGCGAAGCTGACACGAGCATGCGGTTCAGAAGACCAAAAGTGCGAAAGACCGAGATGATAGGATCAGAGCGGATCAGGTAGTCCGCCTCCTGGGATTTCAACACCGCAGAGGAACGCTCCGTCAATTCGATCAATCGGAGAGCACTAAGGGAAATGGGGGCTGGCGGAGAGGTGGATGAAACGGCAAGTTTTGTCTGAGACGACTTGTCGTCACCGGCGATTGTAGAAGCTGTGTGTGGCATCGAAGCTTGTTGCAGAAGTTGCGTGACAGTCATAACGGCTGGAAGTTGTTCGATTTTATCTAAGATGACCGAGAATCTGGTCTTGAACTCGTCCTGGGAGACGCTCTTGCGCTCGAAACCATCTTCGGATTCTGGGGAACCCTTCTCACCTGCCATAGCACCAGCATGGACACGTAATCTCGCAGGATAGAATAAGAGAGTGAGCGGGGTTGTCTGTAGATGGGTCAGCGGATGCGCCCGGTTCTAAAATAGAAACGGCTTACCATGAATGTCAATACCAAAGCATGCAACACGAACATGGAGAATGTTCGAGTGTCAAGAATACCAGCCTGCAGACCAACATTCAGGACGATCAGTTCCACAAGACTAAACCGCAGGAACTCAGCTGGTGCCGACGAAATTAACAATAAAGAAGTACGGACCCTTTACAACTCATTAGAGCGCCGACAGCACCAGACTCCCGCAAGTTGAATCCATTGATCTTGGCCATGATGGAGCATCCCAAGAACTTGGAAGCGAACGATACGACACATAAAAGAATTGTATATCCCCAGGTGACGCCGTTATTTAGTAGTCCAAGGTTGGTATTAAGACCTGAATTCACAAAGTACTAGGAACCGACTCAGATTAGACACGGATGGTAGAAAAAAAGTCTAGACCACACACCAGTGGAAGGAAAATGATGGATACTAAGTCTTCCAGCTTTTCAACGATAGCGATAGCAATTCCATTGTCATGAGGGACGATAATACCTGCAACAAATCCGCCTATAATGAGCCGTAAGTCTCAGCTTTGTGCCTGGGAAAGAAGAGTGATACGGACCGAAAATGGGATGTATACCAATAATATCCGTAAAGAAAGCAGATACTAAGACGATGAAAAGCGTGAAAGACATCATCAGTGTCGAGGGCTGCCCTGTCTGCAAACTATCCGTTTTCTTCGCTATCCATCTGAATGCTATTCGAACGGGGAACATCATGAAGAGAACGAAGCCGAGACCAGTCAGAAGGACGTAGAGCGCCGTAAGTCCGTTTGCCGCATTGACCAGAGCGACAGCCAAGGCAAGTAAGATCCAACCAACCTGGGGAACCTGGTTAGAATTCTGTCTGGCGGTGAGTCAACCAATCAACTCACAATATCATTACCTGCTCCTGCACCCAACACAACAACGCCAACAGTGGTGTCAAGCAACTTGAGCTCCGATAATATGCGGCACAACACGGGGAAAGCGGTGATACCGACCGCCACAGCAACGAAGAGGATGAAGTATCCCATATTGATGCTAGGAGAGACAAATTGGTGATAAAGCGGCACGGCGATCGCAGCTCCGAGGCCCAGCGGGATGATCAACCCAACAATGGAGATCATGGCAGAAGCCCTGGCATTTCTTTTCAACAGTCGGAAGTCTATTTCAACACCGACAACAAACATGAAAAAAACAAGGCCGATTGTACTGGTGAGCGAGAGCAGAGGACGGGAGGAAGTGGGGAATATTGTGCTGGTGAACTTGGGAATACGACCCATGACTATGGTGTAGGGTGAGAATAGACAGGGAAAAAGATAGCAGATATAACGAACTGGATGGACCGAGAATAATGCCCCCTATGACTTCTGCAATGACACGGGGCTGTCGAATCCGACCAAAAATAAAAGCCAAGAGCTGGATCATCGCAGTAATAATGACTGCATCGCCAGGTCAGACTACCTCACCGTACATGTAGTACGTTAGCAACGCTCACTGATTTGAATAACCCATAGGGGATAAGGGTCATTAGCGTTGTAGGTTGCGGGGTTGGCACCACCTAAGATACCCGCCTGTTGCGGATTGATTGAATAAGAGAGTGCTGTGAACGATGTGTACTTGCCTGCTGGGTGGCAGCTCTGTTTACAATCCTTGCTCCGTACTGGAGGACGTCGTTGGCAAATGCGCCCATTGTTGTGAGGAGATGGGTGGGGAGAGCCAAGGGGTAGAGAACGTCATTTTGATATCAGCAAAGATTTTGGCTCCGGAGTGGTCGGATGTTTCGCCTAGGGGCAGTGTACGATGTATGTCATGCGCCAATCCGTTCTCGCCGGACTTCTCTTCTCAGGCACGGTTCAATACTCTTATTTCAAGATCAAGCATCTCAACATTGAACATTATGTATCTTATGTATCTTCCGTTTATCCCACCCCGTCGTATGGCCGATTTACCTCATGAATCAGAACTACAACCACGGCAGCCTGAGTCACCGTCTCATCAACTCACGCATTCCAATTTAGACAAATATTGATCAGGCTTACCGCAATGAGTGCATTCAACAACCGTGCCTGACCTGACCTGCGCCTTTGGAACACGGCAGATACATGTCGAGCCTTGATAGTTCATGTCCTGACCGCAGGTGCTATTCAGACGAGTACACAGCTCTGCGCATAAGACTCACCCTGGTCTGTATACATCGCAAACAGCATAATTTCTCGTATCCCGCCTTTTTCCACTTGGCGATAAGGCTAGGGATAAATGATGCATTAGTACATCAGCTGGAAACCGTTAGCTTCGAGTACAGACTTGGCGTCGCCGTAACCCTCTTTCAACAGCCACTCATAGAGCTCCTTGCTGATCGCCTCACGCTTGTAGTATAGCTCGTAGACGTATCTTGACCGAGCATGAGAGATACGCATTATCGGCCAGAGCGACTCTGTCTTTCGTTTGCCTTCATGAGACTCGTTCTCAGCATCCCGCATCTTCTTCGCATAGTCATCTAGAATCTAACACCTTCGTGGTTTAATATCAGTTGCAGTAGTGAGAGTCAAAACACTTGCTCACGCTTTCAATGTCCTCGTATCCCTCAGGAGGTTGCTTCGTCCTCGACGTGCGGATTTTTGGCATGATAGTCCAAGACAAGCCTGAGAGTCTGTGCCAGCCCCCAGGTCACAAGACGTAACTAACAAACACGCGTCGAGTTTTAGCCACACGCGGCCTACATGCTGCAACAAACTCAACTTCAAAAACTGCCTTGTTTAACGATCCATCCGAACTGACTCTCTCAACTCTAAGTATCATTCTCCTGAATCACGAGCTCGCTATCCCCCTAGGTTACGATGAGTTTGGTAGTGCCAGTCCTGCGTCTCTTCTTCGTCTTTTTGAACATATGGGATTCTTTCAAAGTACTCAAGCTTCCGCGTCCTTCAGCTCGTAATGGTGGTAAACCAAGTGTTCGCGCAATGACCCAACGAAAACGCGACATGAAGGGTGTTATGACCATCTGGATGGTTTGGGTATATCTCTTTCCATCTTTGCTTCTAGCTGCCTTCGTCCTGACCTTAACATCAGTGCTGTTACACGACTTACGAACAGACTTTGGACTCCGCGGTCGGCATTTTCATCCCATTCTACGACGAACTCAAGTCTCTCATTCTAATTTTCTTTATCATCACCCGAGCTCGCGTAAGTGGATCATTCCAACATCCATCTCGATGACCCAGTGTCTTACCGTTCACAGGGCGCAGAACCTATCTACCTGCACGTCATGCGCCCTATGATCAAACCTTATTCAACCACAATCGACGCTCTACTCGTTACCGCCCACTCGATCGGAGATTTTATAATGATCCTGTTGGCCTGGCCGAAACATTCCTTCATGTCATGGTACCATCGTTGGACATCTTCGAGACCTGAGGAGGGCGATGATATCCAGAGTCTATCAAGTTCCGAAGTATTATTTCAAGGGGCACGTCCAGACTCGGACGGATCACAACAATCACGATTCCGATCGCGGTCTCGCACTATCCGTGAAGATGATTCAACAGCTGCAGAAATAACAGCTAGACTGAATGCGTTACAACCCTCCGAGTCAGATCCTGCCGATACATTTGGAGGTCATCAGATCTGGTATCCTCCTCCACCAGCATACGATGAACAGGACGAGAGCGACATTGATAGACTCCCTCAATTCAATGTCGCCTCTCGCCTCGACGTCCCACAGCTCTCTGTTCACTTCGGGTCCGCTTTGGGTCCTCCAGCCCCGCTTGACTCAGGTTTCGTCGACGAATGGCGTAAATATCCCGATTTCCCATCGGCATACCCCCCAACACCAATCGTTGCTCCTAAAAGCTTCCGTATCATTGCTCCTGTACCAAAACGTCCATCTGATGTGATAAACTTTGCGAATATTTCTGAAGAAGACGAATCTTCAGATAGTCAGGTCGAAGAATCAGGACTGGAAAAGATAGATGGTTCACTGCAGAAGAGGGAAGAGATGGTAAATTCTGATAAGGAAAAGGAAGGTACCCGGCCGGGTTTTCAGGGGTCGCTCGGGAGCCGTGTGAGTCTATGAGCCCAGACTCCGATAGGCACTCGAGCGACAACGATTCGATAGCTGGGGTTCAAATTGTAGTTGAAGAGGGTTCATCCGACGAAGATGAACACGAGCATGAAGGAATGAATACAACATTAAAAACTCCTAGAGCGTTGAGGCATGGAAAGGGTGGGGAGGATGCGGATGTGGGCATGGATATGGATATGGATATTTCAGATATTGAGCAGGACAGTTTCGACTTCAAGACGCCCAAGCCATTGCGAACGAAACCTGTTCTGCTGAAACCAAGACCGCAGTCGATAGTGTCAGTTCCCAGCACTTCAAGTTGGCAGAGCAGATCGACGGCTTTGTCCACTAACGATGGCGGATCATCCTTGAGAACTCGAACAGGGTCGGAGTCGGAATCGATGACGTCTGTTTCTGATTCGTCTCAGGCTCTAGTTGCGGCGGGACGAAAGAGACCATTCCCTCGCACACATGACTCGCAAAGCACAGTCAAACTGAGACCTACAGCACAGACAATGTCACGTAGTTCATCTTCTGGAGACGCAATTGCTGTAACAAGACCTGGAGCGATTCGGACGCGGGCTCGTCGTTTGGTGAAGACCGATGATGAAGCCTACGAAGGGGAGGGTGATACGGACCGCGCCAGTGACGAATCCTTTGTCCCTAAAAAGCGAAAACTTGTTGGCCCCGTGGGTGTTTCCCGTATTCCGCGGAAGGATGCCTCGTCACAATTGCCTTCTGCCGTTCCTTCACAAAAAGCAGCTCAACCAAAAGACGCTGTGCCGCCTGCTGCCCGACGCAATGCGAGAATGGGGGTACCCAAAGACTCTTTGTCCACCCGGACTGGCACAGGTAAGGCTAGGTCTGGAACAACTGGGAGTCGGCGATGACGAAGAGTGTAGTCGTTGTTATATATTAGATGATTCGCCGACCTCTACCATTCCCCCCATCGCTCATCAGCGTATGTTCGTTTTATCTTAATCATTCATTCGCGTATTTTATTCACATCCGCCCGCAATGTACTTGTATCTGGAGCACTACTTATAATCGAGCGTCCCAAGTTGAATATTTCATGGAGGACTTCTCGAACACCGTAATTGATCGCTGTCTTTGTTTCGGCCTCTAAATCAAATTACATGAATAATTGAAAAGTGTCTATACAAGGTTTTGCAAGAGTGACATGAATTGAAAAGCCACAAATCCAAGTCGCAACTGGTATCAGGGATTGTACTTACATTCCGAACGGGCCGTAACCTTATCATTGAATGTGTGGTGTCCTATAGAACGATGCAGGGGCTCATCTTGAGTCCGTCAGATAACAAAATCATGATAATGCGCGATCAAACGCGCGAGGCTCTGTAAACATGTTTAGAAGATAGAGGCAAGCAGTAGGTCATTCTCATCCATTCTTGTGGCGATCGTGAAAGTTGTTGCGCCGCAGAGGGTGATAAACAACACTGTCACTTTTTGGCAGGTGTCGACAAGAACGCAGTAGGTACAATAGGGTCCAGGACGACATTGGTTCTCTGCTTGCTGAGGTCGAGACCGCAGCACGGTATAGAGAGACTTGGGAGATGCCAACTGGACTGACCCGTTTCCGAGGTGTGTGAATAGACGAAGTTGGTTTTATTTTGATAGAGTTCATATCCAGGAACTAATTTGAGTCTGCGGGGTTATGTTTAGGCTAGTTGTCTCAAGATGCCCCCGCCGAGGCTGTGGTAAGTAGAGTTGATATGAAGGCCAAGGAACGGATTTGCTTCTTCTGTAGAGTGATAATGAATGGGTGTTTATTTGATTGAGGAAGTATCAGGCCTGATTGGCTCGGTAGACTAGCAGAAAACTTTTTGTTTCTCCGTGTCGATGGTTGACGAATTAGTAGTAGTACGAGTAGCACGAGATGCCTCTTCTGCGTGTTCAGGGATAAGGGTGACGTTTGCCTCGTGAGACGTTTAGTGAATCAGTGATGGGTTCGATGCGAGAGTGGGGACTCGCTGAGGTAGAAAATATGCGACCCGGAGCGTTGCTGAAGTGTATGCACGACGATTGCGATACTACGCATTGACGGTTTGTGCAACCGGGAGCATAAACTGGTACAGCTCAACCAGCCCAAATTTACGGTTTGAGACGTCTCCGATACATTCAACAATAGAGTTTCAAGGATCAAGGGCGAGATGAGGGACAGAGACGGCTGTCGGATGCGGCGGGTGCCAAGCATTGCGGCGGACAACGCCAGATTTGGAATATTGTCTTTGTTTTCGTTCCCCTTCAGCCCACTCGGACTATGAATGAACTCTCTGACTACTGGGAATCTCTCGCTGACAAGGCAACCATCGGAGTATCGAGGTGTAAAGTATATAGCAAGGAGCCATCGTCCCCGATGTCTAACCATTAATCTTTGTCTGACGCCAATTGGTGAGTCTCGCTACTCCTTGGCGAGTACCAGCTATTTTACTAACCGCCTCGTTCGACAAGCATATAACGAACAAATTCCCTTTCTTGAAGTAGTCGGCGCATTGGAAAACATTATCAAGGATGTCCAATCAAAATTCGTGTTGCACGACATGTCAATTGCCTATGCAGGAACATGGAAACGTCAATGGCCAGCTGGTTTGTCCAGTTGGTCTGCCTCCTCCACCTCAATCAACAGAGAATGATACTTTACAAACACAGAGTGGTGATTTGAAGGCCGAGATAATGCCGTGCTCACTCGAATTCCAGGAAAATAAAGACATCGTGATTAAGGATAATGATGAGGTGATAGGAGCCGAGGGTGAAATTACGTTGCCTGCTGGTCTGGAACGACGTTTGAGTTCTCTCTCATCTCACCAGGAAGGTACCACACAGAGTTCATCATTACCATCCAACCATTCTGTTACTTCCTTGGATGACTGGCCACAAGCAAGTACGTTCAGCGTGCACTCAGATCGAGCTGCAGAGGTGCTTGGCCAGGTCAGGAACTTGGGTCTGCATGCCAACATCGTCCCCCGGAGTCACGTCGTGAAGGACGAGAATACGAACGGGGCCTTGGGCGTGCACCGCAGAAACCATTGGCTGCTTGTGATAGGGACAGATGCAGAGGCCGTTGACTATCTACTCGAATTGCATCGACTGGAAGGACAAGAACCCGGTTCACGCAGGCAAGGTGATGATCATTGTTGTGTAGGATGGTTTAGCTTTGTTATCGCCGGGGCAGTTGGTGGTTTAACGATATACTTTGCGTTTTGACTGGGAGGTGAAGATTAGCAGCTCTTGTAACATATCTGCACGTGCTAAATACATCTATATCAATCCCGTTGCCGCCGTCTGCTATGACCTGTGACTCTGCCTTCTTTTCTACACAGCCTTTGGTGTGTAAAATGCAGACATACTAGCCACAGCTGTTTGTTGTTATTGTCCAGTCTCTGCACCTTTAATTGCTTCCGAGTCAACCACGATTGTTCAACCACTTCCAGCGGCAGTCGAAGGGTCTTTATTATTGTCTTTCATGAGCCAGCAACTGACTATCTAAACGGCAAGTGAGTAGGGTGTGCTTCACTCCTCCGTCCTACGTCTTGTACTCATACCACACCATTCAGCCTCATAATGTCTGAATCCACTCCTCCAGGCAGAAAACGCCCTCACTGTCATACCTGCGGGGCGCCCATGTCAGGACACAAACGTATAAACTCTAAACCAGTCTGTCCTAACGATAACCCGACTTCACCTGGTGCATCTCCCATCCCCCGCCAATTACCCAGATTAGTTCCCCAAGTTGTGATTCCACCTTACGTACACCCCCAATCGACGAGAGCAAAAAGGGAACGCCCAGCTTCGCCTACGCCTACTGTTCGCAACGAAGAAGTGAGAAAGGGCGAAGAAACGGACGATCAAGAGAGTCTTTCGCAACCTTCGACCTCCACGATCCCGTTAAGGCAAACCGGTTCGTTCAGCGCGTTCACACGTTCGTTTGGACTCGATAAACCACTCGCGAGTCTGTTCGTTTCTCCGAAATCTCGGGTAGATGCTGTTCAACGACGTGCTGGAGAATTAGGCATGTTCAGTGGAGCTGTATACAAGCCGCGAGGAATCAAGGAGGAAGAGAGTGAACAATGGGTGGTGATGGGTCCCGACCCCAATGCTGTGGATCGACTTTTAGATTGTCAACAGAAAGAGGTTGAACAGCTTCTGCTAAAACGCAGGATGCCCGGCGGTGAGGAGGACGAGGAGGTTGGGGTGAAAAGGGTATATGGTGTAGGATTTTTCCAGCTTATCATCGCGGGTGCGATTGGAGGATTTGTTGTATTTAACTGTCTCACACGCCTCTGATGATAACAACTGTGGCTTATGTTCTAAATCCCGGGCCGACCAGCCACGCTCAATCGGGCAGGATGATCAAGGCATGTGCGCGTGACGCAGCGCGCGTCTCTTCCCTGAGTCCTTCTCGCTTCCGGTCTGACTCGTCTACTCGTTCCAGCGTCCATGTCAAGTAGACGCCATGGACAACTTGCCTTCTGCCGCCTCCCGTAGGTATCATCGCAAGCGCATATCTGCCCTCCGTCTTTCCTCGGACTCGGTGCCCCCACTGCCGGTTTACTCGTCTCCTTTGCAAAGTTCTGCTTGGTCCGCACACTCTTTGGATGATCTTCTTGTAGATAAACCTCCGGATTACCCAGAGAGCTCAGAGGAAGCTGACGCAGACGAATCTGACCAAGAGTTACAGGAGATCCAGCAGCAGGATACCTATGTTTCACCGTTTTCCACAAGAAGGGCACGAAAACTTCCTTCCTTGCGCAGCACCCCTCCACGCCACCATCGTCAGCCATCTAACGATCTTTACCTCGATTCATTATTAGCCAGAAGTGTACAAGCTTTGGAGATGTCAAACACTCTGCTTCAGTCTTCCTTATCTACACAATCCAGCCTTTCTGCTGTTCTTGCGTCCGAATCTACCACGGACCGCTCTTTGGAAGGCCAAGCCCGCGACCTGTCAGCTAGCATACGGCGGAACAGCAATGTACATGAGACGTGGATGGACGATATGGATCATATCAGAAAGCGAATGGATAGCCTATTAGCGGATAGGGACGAAGGTGTTATCAATCCGTCGACTGAAGATTCAGTCAGCCAGAGTTTGCCTACCTCAGGTCTAGTACCTCTAGCTGAACGACACCACAGACGCAGGCCTTCTCTCGAGGTTATTTCTGCGCCGGGCCACTTGGACTATTCCAACCATGAGAGGAATCATTTCATTTCTCCTCCACCTAAAGCGCTCACAGTCTACGTTGGTTCGGACGATAATCCAAATGCCATAAGGCTTCCTTCTACACTTGGCGATCGCTCCACATCGCCCCGTTTGTTTTATTCTCCTCATCCAGAGTCGTCTACATCTGGAAGTAGCAGTGATACTCATGTTTCTGAGCCATCATGCCGGGCATACGACTTATTATCGTCATATGCATCTCCATCTACCTCCCGCTTTCCGTTAAAGCTTTCCTCTCCTCTTTCGACCCGATCTGCTTCGTGCTCGCCTTCGAAGCGCCGCGGTAGTGGCGATATTTCGGAGTCACGATCGAGCTCTTTATCTCGAAGGTCGAGTCATTCGTCGACGGATTCGTCACTAACTTTAAGAAGGGCTCATAGTCGCTCGTCAACACTTTCACGAACTGAATCCACCTGTTCGCTACCCAGGTCAATGACTCCGCCGATTGAAGAACATTCCTCTGCTTCCAACTCGTCTTCATCTGATACTCTCCATGCTGTCCAGTCTTTGAGACAAATTTTGGACAATCAAGCTGAGCGAATCAAGCTGGCACAGTCAGGTGTGCATTGAATCTTTTCATGACATCTATTCTTAGCTTACGATGCATCATCTTCAGCTTCGTCATCGCAATCCCATCTTCGTCCTCCCTCACTCCTCACTCCTGATGCTGTAAAACCAATAGCGAGCACGTCGCATGCGACGGCTTCTGTAACACGACTATTGAAGAAGGGTACACATTCATCTTCAACAAGACCACAATCCCCACCCCGCCATTCGTCACTTAAATCTCCCTCTCTTCCCGCGACTCCTTCTCCTTCACCGTCGACCTCGCTTCTGAGTGTGCCAAGCTTTTTTGGTAGTAATTCATCTATAGGTGGGAATTCTGGGAGATCATCACCCAATCGGGTGTCTTTTGCCGAACTTCCGGAGTCGTACGCGAGGTCAAAACCAGAGGGATCATCGACGCAGTTCAAAGGAAAGAAAGACCGGAAACGAGGGAAAGGGAAGAGAAAAGCTCAAAGTGGAAAGAATGATGGGGACGAAGACGATGATATACCTGGCTGGATGACCTGGTTGTTAGGAAGTGGGAGTGGCGGTAGGAAGCAGGAAGAGAGAATCGAGGACAGGGCTGTGAGGTGGGGGATGAGGCCGCCAGGACCTGGACTTTGTGGTGGTGGGATAGATGAGTGGACAATCTAACCGTTTGTTGTGTCTTAGAAGGTGACGTTTTAGATTTGTTGAGAACTTTTATGGGGTATGTTTTCCCTGTTTATTTGATATCTATGTCAGAATCATCCATGTTAACGACCGCTCACGTTTTACTGTTTGTCGCTCAGATTCTATCTTTATTTCATTTTCTGTACTGTTCGCTCTTTATTGCTTTGGAACAGTTTAACGTTCCGACAATCGTTTATTAGCCAGTCGCGCCTCCTTGTTCTTACTGGAACAATTCGGAATAGCCCATACGTCTTTTTCTTTCTAATGGTTGTAGTGTAACACCGCATAGAGCTAGCTCGGAGATACACATGTATACGTTGTACACCAACTGCGATCTACATACATTTATGCTGTCTTGCAGGGTGCGCTGGCTTTGAATGTGCGGAATTTAGATTGCTTTGCTTCTCATTTGGCACCATATGGAAGTACAGTTGAGCACGTGGAGAAAGCCAACTAGATGGGCACGATTTGATGTATTTGTACATGATTGTCGATTACTGCGTGCGCATCATCCCCCTAAATCATGGAGCCTAACGAAGCTAGTCAAAGATATCTATAAGTAGTATGCGGTAATGCTGGTCAATGAATTCCTCTTCTCCCCATGTTGTATCGACGAATTGAAAAATCTAAGCCTTTGTTGCCACGGGCACGCTGGCAGGAGGCGCAGCGAAGGCCTCTGCGGTATTGTCCTCGAAGGGCCCTGCGATCTTCTCGAGAACGAGTCTGCCGGTATGGCTGACCCAGAGCTGGTATGGGCTGTAGTACGTGGGTGTGGTCCACAGGAACATGCGGGTATACTGGGCGCTTATCTTATTATAGTCATCTAGTTACCAAAAGCAGTAATCAGCATCGGTGGCGTGGTAAAAAGTGGAATCAACTGACTGCGCAGGGCTGATCGGAGCTCGAGCCAAGTCTGTGTTTTGTCGGTCAAGATCACATCGACTCCCCACCGGACAGTCTGAAACAGGATCATCGGAGTTGAGGATACAGGGTTGATAATTTTAAAGTGTTCCACGTTACCCACCTCCATCATACGCGCGGGATCATTCACCGTCCACACCATCAGCCTTTTGCCTGCCGACTGGCATTCTTTCCTAAACCTTGAGAAATAGTGGCGATCTACACGTAAGTGGCCGCGTACACACGCGCTAGACCAAGAACGTACTTTTCGCCTCCGATCGTTGCCAAAGATCCGAAAGACATTGAAAATACGTCGCAACTACTCCAGAAATACTTCTTGGCGAACATGGGACTGTCGCCTATATATGAGCGGCGGCAATAGGGAAGAATGCTCTTAGCGTAAGACAAAAATCTGGGGTGCCAGAGCCCCAAAAGGAGTCGCGGAGCCAATATAGTCTCCCAATTGTCATGGGACGAGATTATTGAATGCATCAATGGAAATAAACGTGCGGGGTCATTTTGGACTTTTACGTCAATGTTAAACCTGACATGGTGGTTCTCCGGCTGCGGGAATTTTAGGAAAGGACCAGGAAAGTAAAATTGTGCGACTTGCCTGCATAAGCAATGTAATCGTTTGCTCAAACGTAGGAATGGCCTGTTTGGGTTCCTTTTTGGTTCTGACATGCTCCATACCGTCGTCACCAATCCAGACCCTTTCTCTAATTAGACCTATGACCAATCAAGTGAGTTAAGATCATGGGGCGTTAGACCTTGAGTAATATGCCTTTTCCGTCTGTTGTTCTTTGCAAATCTGTGTCACAAAAATTAGGGATAGACGGACAGGAGTCGAACCCTAGGCACTGACATGGGTCATGGAACATAAGAACGATGTTGTCTACTGATACGTGGACGTCTGGTGACCAAGGTTACAGCACACAAGGTCATAGGCTTGTAATATACAAACCACTCTCGATGCCTTCGGCACCATCGCGTATGGCAGCTTCAAAGCTGGCGAGCGTGTTCTCAGGGAATCTTGACGATGCCTACATGTTGAGGTAAGCTGGCCGCCTAGGCGGTCAGTGTCGAAGACGAGAACGTACGCCGCGATGGCCCCAGCAGTCTGTTAAGTGGTAAGGAGGTAAATATAAGCAACAAGATTTACACGCGACGAAAAATACCAGGGAGTGTTCTTGAAGACGCTATAGTCATGGGGGTATAGAGGGTATGAACGAAAGGAAGAGGGAGGGCAGAGAGGAGAAACTAGTTTCCAGGAACATTTCTGGACGGGGAAAGCTTATATTGTTTCGCGCACGTGTCAGCCGGAGGTAACCGGGTCAGATTCTCAGTCGATTTTGCGAAATGGGATGGAGGTTTTTGCACAGTCCGCACGTTCATGATTATTATTCGGCAAATCACAGTGAGAACGTGTAGTAGATACCGTTGCTTTACCCCAAACCCTAAATTATCAAAATCATCAATGTGGTATCGGGGACGCAAAAATATCACGGATATTATTTCCTCTCTGGTCTGTCAACAAGCACCATTCCCTCGTCCTCTTCAGTCTCCACCCCATTCTCACTACCCCCCACCCGACTTGATGCAATGCTCCCCTCAGGAGTGGGTGACGGTGATTCGGTTTCCAACTCCGACTTGATATCAGCTTGCGATTGCTGGCGAGGAGGGGTCGCAATAGTCTCGGCCGAGGTTTCTTGGACCTCTTTACTTGGTAGAGGAGACTGTGCATCATCTGATAAGACGACTGGAGCTGATATCGCATGTAATGTGGCGACCATCTGCTCTCTGGTCTGAATAGAAAGTTCTGTCACGTCTGCTGTCGTAAGCGCCGCTGTTGGTATGGGAGGAAGAACTTTTTCACGAACGTTGTAAGACAAGGCCCCATACGCAATGATGATGAATACGTACCTCGGATCCTGAGCACGCCACTTTCAAAGACGCCCTTTCTATATAGCCTCCAGTAATTCTCGCAAACTACCGGAATCACAGGCACGCCCGCCTGGATTGCTGTATGAAAAGCACCCTTCTTGAAAGGTCGCATATCATTATGCTCCTGCATATACCTTGTTCCTTCCGGAAACAACCATAAAGAGGTCTTGTTGGCCTTTATATAATCCCCTGCTTCCCGCAGAGAGCTGACGGCTTTCGCATTGTTTCCCCGATCAACAAAAACGGCACCTGAGAGGGACAAAAACCCGCCAAGTATTGGAGCCCATTTCAATTCCTTCTTGGCCATAATAGATGCCTGCTTTGGGAAAATTCTGTGTCGAAAAGATGTATGTTTTACAATCGATAAGAATGGCTTGTACACGAACGAACCTTCCTAGATACAAGATGTCCAGTCCACTCTGGTGGTTCCCAACCAAGATAGCAGGTTTAGTGTCGAGATGTTCTTCACCCTCTACAACGAATCTGATATCCAACAACCTTCCAGCCAAGAAAGAAAAAGATCTTGCCACCACCCAATTGGCGTCAAATCGGCGTCCTGCCAGAGACATTCCAACTGCAACAATCATGCCCCAGGCAGAGCATAGCCCGAGGGTCGAGTAGTATAGCACCAACCGGATATAATAACGTGCGAAAGGTGACGATGAAGCAATAGAGCGTAAGATAAAGATTGGTACAGAGACATAAGCAAGCTGTTTGACGAGGACAGTTAAAAATGACATTATAGTTCCAACTGAAAATCGTCGATTAAATTTGAATTTGATGATGGGAGAAGAAGGAAGGCCAACGTGGATGGCGGCAGGTAACAAAACCCTCCCGTTTTCGGCCGTTATAACTCTAAGCGCTCACACCATTCTTTATGACAGAAAGTCATCTCATGTCCACCCGTAGACGCGGTATAATTCATATCGATGCGAAGAATTCCAATTCGCAATCTTATAGCGAGCAAGGAGCCGAGACCGTTGCCTCGCGCTACTTGAACACTTCGATGTCAAGCGCTCTTCAGAAACGTTTGAAATCCGGAGTCTCTTCTGCAAAGTCCCGGTCACTTGTGTCTCATTCCTCTGAATATCCTAACATCGATAAGCTTCCTCGGTCTGTCTCCCAGCTTTCCTCTGCTGCCGCCCTTGCATCAACCAACACCGGTGGGCCTGGGTCTGATGCACTCGGAACTGTCTATGGTGAAATTACTTTCTCAATCAGCGCTTGTCACTGTTCTAAGCCGGGCCCTAAAGCCCAAGACGATCCACTGATCGCCGCTGCATCCTTTCACTCATGGAATTACATGATCTCGAGCCTGGAAGACGCAACCGAATCTGCCCAGGTGGCTGCTCTTGTGAGTAACTGGCGCACAAGGATAAGCCTTTGATTGACACAGCCAAGAACGAAATCCAAGCTCGGGAGAGTGAATTAGCTGTCGAGGAAGGAAACATTCACGACGGTCGAGTTCGATTCGAATGTGAACGATCAATCGCCTTGTATGAAGATTTGATGGCTGATAAAGTAGGTCGCTAGTGAATTCATACTACTCTTTTTATCTCTTTCCAGTGGAACTCAGTTCCAAGGATCCTGGAAACATTTGTCTCCAATGAAGAAACCTGTGCTCAGGTTATAGACGATGTGTTACGCCTCTCGGATGAAGACTACGACATCGAATCACCACTGAAGCCTTACGACTCTCTTCTAGTTAGAATCGGTTTGCATTCTTGATATAATTTCTGCATACCGCCAAGCTTATCTTGCAATTCCTAGATGAATTGCGCAACGAAGCTTCAAATCTCAAATCCAGTATCGCCAGAACACTAGAGTCTGCTGCCGGAGGTGGCGCAATTTGTGAACTTTTATCGGGATGCTCTGTCATCTCACAGTCACGAGTAGAGAATCTTTTTTCAGCCCGTACTCTTGTAGTAACGTGTAAAGAAAATGTCAGACTACAAATTCGCATAGAGAGTAGCAATATAAGACCCTGATCGAACCTTAACCTATGGTTTCAAAATTATCTCCCGCTCGCCGTCATTTGTTCCTTTTGCTCATATCTTTAGCAGCTCAAAATTGAATGAGTAGCACGATCAGCGACCCATTTTTTCTCGCCAACTACTCTATCGCAAAAAAACTGCTTCATGCCAGAAATTCAACAACAGGGTCGACCTTAGAGGCTTCTGCAAATGTCCATGTAACATATACAGATTCCAAGCTGGATGGCTTCGCCACTGTTGCTGCTCAAGGGGATGGCGTTCATGTGCTGGACGTACGTTTACCGTTTGATTATATTACAAGGAAAAGCGTGTTCAACCTTTCACATAGATATCTTCTTTACATCCTGCTGTCTCGCACACGCTTGGTCCTTCAGTAGCCTTTGCTTGTCCTGCTGTTTCTTGTATGCGAGAGATAGATGGAGCCAAAATATGTTCAACCTACGCTGTTCTTGATGCGGCTCCAGAGATCAAACCAGAGGAGACGGGTCGCACCGTCTGGAGGTGGAAAACGACCTTGGATGGTGGTATGG
This sequence comes from Sarcodon aspratus, assembly GCA_003313825.1. Classification (NCBI taxonomy): domain Eukaryota; kingdom Fungi; phylum Basidiomycota; class Agaricomycetes; order Thelephorales; family Thelephoraceae; genus Sarcodon; species Sarcodon aspratus. The sequence goes on along the minus strand of QLOR01004409.1, from coordinate 18,131 downwards.
CTTCAGGGTCTGGTGATAAGTTGTCCGTGGTGGTTCGTGCATTTACTCGGGGGTTCGAATTTCAAAAAGACTGATCCGAGAAAGAAATAGGTTCCCGGAATTATTTCCAGAATATTCGTACACCAAAGTCTATCATCGCAAGTCGTGCTCATGTCGCCTCAAGCCTCTTTGTCGGTAACAGATCTGGATTTAAATGTTCAGACATCATTTCAAGCTTCAAACGATGATGATCGACTTTACAAAGTTTTCGAATACTCCAGGGCGCAGTGTCCATTCATTCTTCCATTCGATGAGAACGCATCAGGGCTGGTATTGGTGGTTTTTATTAAAAGAAATACGTCCATGTTTGCTCGTGTATTGTCGGTGAAGGACGACTGTCAAATTACAGACCTCGGCGTTACCGAAGTCTCTTCCGCTCAAGTGGGTGAATCGTGTGATTATTCTTAATCTTGTTACTTATTATATCATACAGGATATTGCAGATGTATCATGCAGCAACACAGGCCATATCAGTGTTCTTGGTACTTCAACTCTACTTTGTCGGCAGCATTATGCTGAGAGCAATTTTTACAGCGTCCAATGGATTATGGCGATCCTTCCAACTTCAGGTGAATAGTCCCCATGTGTCTATTTACGATATCTGCGAACCAGTAGCTCTGGCTTCCTTCACATTCCTGGCTACTCGGTCTTCTATGGCATTCCAAGAAGTGTCGCTTCTAGCTCTCAATTCCTCACTAGTTCTCCTTGCCGCTGTCCCTACCTCACCACCATCGGACGTTGTGCTTCTGTTATGGGACCTTCAATATTCCGTCGTTCTCGCTTCAAATACTTTTACAATTCCATCCACACTGTCTAGGTCTTCATCGCAAGGAATCAGCATATTGCTTGTCAATTCCACCCCATCCCAAGCCATTATTTTACTGTCGCCGAAATTACCTTTGGTGGATCCAAAGCCACAACACAGATCGAGTGTACTAGTTGTGCCATTACAAGCGCCCTCCGCCTCTACCATTGCGAATGCCATGGGTAGAATGTCCGAGGGAACGAAATGGTTGTCTAAAAACGTTTCTGCACCCGCCAACGTTGCCTCTTCATTAATCCTTGATTCTTCGCGTCGGGCACTCATTGGAAAGATGCGTGCAGCGATAAACCAAAACCAGCCTCAAGGTGCCGATGAATTGTTTTTCCAATGGGTAAAGCAGGAAGAGAAGCGACGAACGACGGCTCCTGCAACTGAGGCGACCGCTGGGGACTCTGTAATCCTTGGTCACGAATTTGTGAAACAAGTGGTCAACACTGTATTGCAACCCGCCAAGTCCGCAGACGTTATGTATTCTTCGAAAATTATACGGTACTTGTTCGAACAACAGGTTGTTAGTGCAGCCATGGTCGACGAAGGACTCCTTCCACTGTTGAGGTTGCGGTCAGACTGGGTAAGGTTAACCTTCTCATTTCTTTCTTTGTCATCTCAACGACCACCCTTTACTAGCAATCAATAAAGGCTGCACTAAAAAGCGTTCGTGACCTTCCAGAATCCGATATAATGTCACTATTGCAGTCCATCGTCAGCGTTCACCGGCAACACGCTGTTGCCTCGTCTTCGGACATGATGCAAATCGATGCCTCTGTAATACCGGAAGAGACCCTATCTCTAACAGAGTATCTATCGTTATGTCTTTCGTATAGCTGCTCACAGCCCCCACTTCGACTTGCAATTCGAAAAAATTTGTCCCAGGCAGAAGATATTGTCTGTATCCTGGAGGTGCTCGAATCATGGATAGCGATATGGGTGGCCAACGACGCAAACCTGGTAGATCCATCATCACCTGAGACAAAGTCAACCCAAGGAGCTGAAAACGGATTGCCTGCACTGGACAAGGTCAAATTTTAGTTTCTGCTCTTTGCGTCTGTATCTAATTAATTCGTGCTTTCAGATCCTTTCGTTTCTACAGACAATTCTTGATTCGTCGTTCCTTGTTCTACTGCAATATCCGCCCTCACATCAGCTTTTGCGCAAGATATTTTCCCATCTCGAGTCGGAGGTAACATTCATCGACGAGATCAGGCAATTATGTGGGCCGTTGGAGCCTTTTGTGAAAGCTCAGAAGAAGGCTATAGCAGAGGCGGCAAATGAAGTCAAAAAGGATCAGGTTGCCCAAGGTGACTGGAGGAAGAGGAGGAAGCAAGCTTTCGCACAAGCTAATCTCCACGTTGGGTTGTATCAAGTAGAGGAATTGAGTCTATGAAAAGTTGTGCGGACAAGAGGCTTTTCTACTGTGATCCCCAGTGTTAATTGCATACGGGGTAGATTCCATCCGTTTTGAGGTGTTGCGTCCTGCACGCGAAGAGTCAAAAATCGGAAGACTGAAGGAGCCACGCATGTACTGTGCAGTTTGGTATAATTTGATCGGGTCTATTGACTAGAAAATGCCGTCTCGCGCCGGCGGAAACCTTGCTTGCATACGTCTATACCATATTTGATTGATGTTGTTTTCTACTATTACAATATTCATTGAACCGTGTAGGAACTTTTTGCCACATGATTTGGGTTGATCCTTCCGTCAGTGCATGACATCGTCATAAAATAACAAACATTTTGTCAGCTTTTGGCACAGTACGTGAAATAGGTTCAACTTACATTCTGATCAAGCAGCCTTCCTTCCATTTTTGCTCAGGGACAAATCAGGTGTGTACGGATCCTTCTTCCTCAAGTTGGCATTCACAGACTATCGGGCCCAAGGACAAACAATACCCAACGTCATCATCGATATCGCAACGCCTCCCAATGGAGGTTTGACATTGTTCAACCTCTATGTGGCTTTTCACAAAGTTTAGTATGATCCACAATACGATTGCTACGAGATTTTGATGAGAACTTCAAGTTAGTATTTAAACAGGCACATGATACTAGTACAGATTTACTTGAAGTTATGGAAGACGACAGACTGGACAAACTAGACAGATTTACAAAAGAATGGTGTACAAGTATTGGCAGAGGACGGATTGTAGAGTAATTAGAACAATAGACACGTCCACGACATACTATACGACGCTATATTATCATCAAAGACATCATAGACATCACGCAAATATGACATGATTACTCGAATGTCACGAGAGGTAACCGCAAACAATCTACGAGTATAGTGCAAGGTTATGTGGGGGCTCTGAAAGTTCGACGATTCGCGAATTGATTCGATTGAGGGCATCTCATTCAAAATATCTGAAATGAAGGTTTTTGAATCATTATTATCCAGGAAAGACACTAGATGCGGTAAATGTTAATAATACCATTGCTTTTTTTTTGTCACGTCAACCATCTGGATCACCTAATTGAAGCGTGAGTGTCCGACCGTTCAATCGCAGAGGACCTTCCTGGAGAAGGCCAGGCTTCGCAATATGGCTGATTCTCAAGCCCAACGAGGCCGCCTACTAGGTTCCCTGGCTTCTATCGTTTAGTTTTGGTAAGCAAGGTGCCGCACAGCATTACAGCGGGAGCAAACACAACGGTGTGGATGGCATACCACTCAGAATGGAGATAGTCTACAGCCGAGGCAAGGAATACTTGAGCGTCGGTTTAAAAGGATCCGATGGATATTGAACTTTTTCGACGTCCGAGAGTGGGGATGCACGTGGTATATTAATGTTAGACTCCGCTCACGAACTTCATCGGTTTTAGCTTGATTGACTGTCGTGGCTAATGTTGTATCTCCCTGAATAGCCATTCTGTACATGCTACCTCATCTCGCTCTGCTGCCAATGCCCTCACTCGTCAGGCGTTCGCTGGTGCCAAAACGGGCATCTTATTTGCACAGCTCACATGGAGCACTGCTAGGAGATATGCCAGAGGCAAGAAGCAGAGAGGAGATGGTGAACAGAGACAAGGACAAGGTACACGATCGTCTCCCTCTCTTGAAGCGTTCTACGATCTTCAACAGGTTTTCAAATTGCAGATACTGTGAAACAGTATTCGTGTCCACTCGGTCAAAAGAAGTGTTTCAGACTTTTCGTATGTTCCAATTCAGCCTGCATCAGGCTCGTGCTTGGTGATGTGGAAAATGCCTCGTTGTCCGCATGGATCGATCTCTGTAATAGAGATTGTTATCCGTCCTTCTTCGTCGTTTTCCACGTCTTCGGTCACCGTCACTCTAAATGTCATTGTATTGCTATACTAAGTCAGTTTTGTCCATATATTTGCTCTCGTTTTTTCCTGCAGTGATTTCAAGAACTTGGCTATCAGACAGCAACAACAAGACACGTTCAAGGCTTCCGAAGACCTGGATCTATCATGACGATACCTGTCTCTGTTAGAGTGCTCCAGGCCATGCACTGAATAGCATGCCGTCCTTCTGTTCCAACGGCATTAACAATGCGAGTGCTTGTTTACATTTTGGTATGAACACGCCCGCAAACTTCATCTGGAAAGTGATCAGTGTACCCCATACGTCATGGACCAAATACGTTGGAACACGCGCCCATCATGATAAGCCTGTAATACTAGGGCTGAGGGGATAGATCGAGCCGAGAATACAAAGGCGGTGGGTCACATATATAACATCCTGTTCTTTACGCCACATTCCAAAGAACAAAACACGCTCCCATTTCACCCAGCAATTATAGGCCAGTCCTCTCTCAAGTCCTATATTTTTCTACTTGTCTCTGATCATCTTGTTCACAGAGACATTATCCTCTCACAATGAGATTAGTTTCGGCTTCGGCTTCAGATCTCACAGTCAATACCCATCTCGACTATCTCATCAACCACCTCTTTTTGCCTCCTAAGCTCCCGCAAGAGGACGACAGTGACCCCACCAGCACTCATGCCCTCCTTCGCCACGTTAGTGACAGTGCTGCCGCTTTTCTACGTTACCAGAAAGCTGAAAACGCCGGAACTGGTGTACTTTCCGTGTGGCGTACTTTGTATAAGATGCTTCAATCGATGGAAAAACTTCATAAGTCAATTTATATCCCTTTGAAATGCTTTCGCAGTGCCATCAACAATATGGAAATCCATGGTAAATTTACTCCTGTTTGAGCTTCGATTTTATCTTATAATCCCGGTTTTCTCAGATGTACTTGCTCTCCACATTTGCAAACAAAATGCAGGCCTTATCCTCCGCAAACCTAGCTTCTCTCACCTCACTCTAGAATTCTTCCAAGCTTCACCTACTGCCGCAGCCGTAGCTTCTACTGCCGGTAAACTCATTGTCAAATTTCCATCCCGCCCCCGGCTCTTGTTCCCCACTGATAGCTCTGCAATCGATTCCCTATGTGCCCTACTTGTGGATCTCGATTGTACGAGGATGCCAGATGCAGTGCCTGTCACGCGGAAGGCTGGATCGGTGCAGATCGAGGTCAGAGAGGTTGCTGATATTCGATACATCTCAGAACTTCTTGGAGGGATTGCGAGAGCGTGCACTGAAGATGTCACATCAGTTGCTGAAAGGACGACATTTATTACAAAGCGTATTGACGACCATGTGCTATGGAAGAGTGCTCTTCTTCCGTGGCGGAGAGCTCCTTCCTGGATGATTATTAGAGTCGTCTTGCAAACCACTCTGGAAGAGTGGGAAATGGACCCGCGATACGGTTACAAGGTTTTTATCACATTCGTTCTGGCAAAACTGTTGGAGCGAGCCGTCGGTGTCAACGTCGCTCACGACGTTCTGTCCACCATGAACGCGAAAATCGCTATCCGGATCTCCAAATTTCCCCCCATTGCCGGTTCCTCTCCCGTCGTCCAGTATATCGCCCAGCAGATAAAGGCGTGCGGTGCCATCATTAGACAACGTTGGGAAGAAATCCAAGCCGCAGAAGCTTTGCCATTAAATTGGAAAGCTCCGACAATGGAGGAGATAGAAAAAGCCAAGGAGTTTTGTTTGACCAATAGCAGAATATATCTGTCGCAAGTCTACAACCGCAGCAACACCTTGTCAACTGCAAGCGACTGCTTCTCCCCGTCAGCTTTCGAGGCTTCCCTCCTCTCTTCGAGCACTATTTCGAGCACCGGAAAATCTCCTCCTGCTCAGATACCTCAGGCTGCTTCTGGTGTAGACCTTTGGGTAGCTGTTTTGGACTTGGAGCGTTGGGTTGCTTGTGATATGCCTCTTTGGCTGTCCAACACCTCATTTTCCGATCGGGTAGAGACGCTCAGACAAATGATTGAGCGACATCATATCCTCACTGCTTCATTCCAGAAGAGTAATCCCGAACTGTTTTCTCGAGCCTTCCTCACACAAATGGAGCTTTGGGTCGCCCTTGACGAGACAGTTGTCAATATTATTCCACTACTTGCAAAATATTCACCCGAACTTGACGTTAAGTTATGCGAACCTCTGCTTCTACCAACTCTCGATCAAATGATAAGAGCCCAGGCTGTCGAGGAGTATCTCTACGATCGACACCATCGCGCGGTATACTCGAATCACTCCATATTCAAATTCGACAATCACTGTAATGCCTTCTCAGCTCGTTACTTCGATAAAGACCCCGCACTTCAGTCACTTCATTTACAGATAGTTGAGGAAGCGACTCGTCAGCGTTCTTTCACACGCAAGGAGTGTCAGACACTCAACGACGAATATAAGCGTCTTACGAGCGAAGCCAGCAGCCTGGACCATACATATTGGGAGGCCAGAAATCGATGGGGTGACCCTATACAGGAGCATTCATATTGGTGTCATAAATGCTCGTTGAATGAGCAGGCTAACAGCTTGACAATAAGAATTCATGAATGGCCTTTGCCGGAAGCCGAAGTTCTTAGCAAACTCGTTGTCTTCGAATTGCGTGTACCGAATGCATTTGGAGTCTGGCGCGACATAACTTTTTCCCTCGCGTACCAATATTCTTCAGCAATTCTCGAGACAGACCCATCACCGGTACCGGTTCTGTGCGAATACCCTGCACTCTCTGCGTATTTCAATGCAACCACCGCCCAGCAGCTCACGATTGCGTCTACCGCCAAGTCCTTTCTCGTGTCACATTACGAGTGGAAGGATCTTCCCTGCGACGAGGATGATGTTGTTAAGAACCATACACTACGATACGATCTATTCGACGGTTCTTCTCGTTGCTGGATTAATCCTTCCGTATTTCTCTCCATGAGTATTCGCACACAGTGTACGCCTTCCTTGCCTCCAGGACCATATGATCAACTAGACTGGTCTATCGTCGGAACAAAACATACCCCTAACATGGTCATAGCTCGTCAATCACAGTGCCCTAGTGTCATCTCATACCATGAGTGGGATTCTTTCGGTCATCTACGTGCGGGAAATCGCCTTCAGTGGCGGAACATGATGCTAGAATTGGTCAGGGGAACGCTCACCTTAGGAAACCCAGCAACATATCTCTTATTCCGTCAAGCTGCGTGGCAGGCCGAGAAAGCATCGTCATACAGGAAGGACGAGGACCCTCGTCGTGAGGCACATCTAGACCTTGCTGAACCGAAATTTGGACAGGAGGCACTTACAGTGCTTCAAGCGCGCTTTGCCAATATTTCAGCGAATTGGCAAGAAGGCTGGACGGCGGCAACACTCAGTATGATAGCTTGTCGTCTGTTCTCATTGAGTATGGATGAGAGGGTGAAGGAGGATGTGCGAGCCTTTTTGGCATGTCTTCGCCAAACTCTTTCGGGTTGGATGGAACATGTGTTGCGCCTTAAGAAGTCTAAGGCCTCGAAATATACGATCGAAGCAATGAACGAACTCAGGGATAGAATCATCCAGCTCGCCGTCATCTGCCGCTCAACTTATATGCTGGACGGTGAAATCGGCAAAATCTTGCCCAACTCAAATGCACTCACTTTGTTCATCGATTCCGCCATCGTTCTCCAAAACATCCTACCTGCAAATTTATCAAGTCTTTCCTCACCACTCCGATACATGGTCGAAAAAGATGTGGTTTTTTCAGCAGAAGTATTCGACGTCCTGAAGACAGCCATCTACTCTAACAACCTTGGTCTGGACAATGCCATCCGTCGTAATACATGGCAAGCCTTTCAACGTAATCCTCGTGTTCCCTGGCACCCTATTGGCGACCGTTGGGTGACTTGTCAAACTTCCTCAGAGGGTAACGCTCAGGTTTGTTTTGTCTATCTCAACCTCCATGATGGGACGTTCCTTGTGAATGGGAAAACAATTGCCGGACTTCCAAAGGAGATCCTGAGGCACTCTTTATTCCAGGCCCTCTTCCAAAACCAAGTACATGTTAATATCATTCAGATTACGTTCATCCTCTAATACATCAAACAGTCTACGGCTGACATCGTTCCTTCAACCATGAAAGGTATGGACTATCAACTTAGCACTAATATTCGAAGTCAAGAAGTACGCAGTGTTCTTTTCAAGAACAATCTCTCGTTTTGACATTTTCCAGGTTCATTTTGCGCTTCGAGGTCATGACCTACTGGTTCGCACTCGAGATCTACAAGAGGCAGTATCTGAGTTCGTTCCCAACGAGAAGCTGCAAGGGGATATTCCCAACGTTCTGCTTCATCAGACTTGTCTAGTGTTTCACAATACGGATACCTCACGGACCCTGGAGATCTATCCAACGCAGTCGGGATGGGACCCTTCTGCTTCGCCTACTTGGCGCATGGACTTTGATGCCGATCCAATCTTGCCTGGAGTGCGTCAGCTTGTCAGCATCAAATCTCCGGCAGATATAGCCTTAAGCCCTGATAGTGATGTTGTAAAGAGCATTCATGCCGTACTCCTACCTATGGAGACATCACCTGCAAATCTGCTTGCTGTCTCGACGTCTACTGTATATCATGGCCATCCAACGTCCAATCAGAACGTTCAGGTAAAGCTCCCAAGATACAAATTGAACTTTTTCGTCAACATCAAGGGAGATCTTGAGTGCAAGGATCTTCCTGGCTTTTCTGTTTCAGATGTCCAGTCTATTGGAACGCTCTGTGGTCTGAAAAACAAGCTTGTACTGAAGACTGCGGATGGTCAGGGAATGCGCAGGATCATTATCCCCAATGGAAACGTTAAGGTCTTTCTAGGCAATGAGCCAACCCATCCACACCACCGAGTCACCATTACCCCACCCTCTGATCCAGGCCACCATATCCGAGTGTTCATGTATGATGTTGACGATCTGATTGGAAGGCTTGTGGGAGATGGCACGCTTACGAGCTGGTACACGCTCGCATACCTGCATATCTTGACATCATATTTGCTCAGTGATCCTCTCATCCATCGCACCGGCGTCCAACAGGCCCTTCAAATGCTCTGTTCCGCTAATTCATTCTCTTTTATGGAGCTTACTGATGAGCACAGAGACATCCTCTCAAACATCGTCAACCTTACACCTACCCGGCAGTACTACCCCATCCATCTTACCTCCATGGAGACGGTTACCTGGCATCCCATTCTATTGCCACATTCACAGATCGCCCCATATACGTCCCTAGTTGAAGCGATTCTGCGTCATGGAAATAATCAAAGGCTGTTTCGCACTGGAGGTCTTGTGAAACCTCTTGAAGTAGTCGAAAAGGGGTCAGGGATCCTTAGGGAAAGAGCCGAGTTCCGAAATGCGCGGTTTGTATCAAGTGAGCTGCAAGAGATAGGAGGGAAGCCTGCAGGTTCGTGGTCACATACGCAATCATCCATTATGATGCTCATGTCTTTGCTGCTTTAGACGTTCGTTATGTGCCAAGCCGTTGCCTCGAGGTATCTGATTCAGCAGATAAAGAACAAGATGTCGTGGAGATGGCAAATCTCACTCATCAATGGCCCACTGGCAATCTCGAAGTTGCTGACGATATTTGGCATCATTTCAAGAAGTGGAAATCATTTTCTAACCCTGTAGACTTCGAGGTTGATCTCAACAGTCCACGAACGTGGCTCTTAGAAGGCCCTAGTTACGTTTGGTTCGCGCTTTTGTCACTCTTCCGAAGGACTTCTCGAGAGAGAGACGTCTATGGGATAACATTTACATTTGGTATCCTTGCATATCGTCGTGATTTTGACTGCGAACTTTGTCACTCATTGTTGGCAGTTGCGACCCATGACTCTCATGCAGCATTAAATGCAGCTGCTCTTCTTCCAAACGGAGACTTTGATTTAGGACCTGGGCATACCTTGGAGTTGCAGGAAGTCCAAAGGCTCACAGAGAAGCACCGCATCAAGTTTAACGAAAGCCACCAATTGCATCTTACGCTTCGATTCGGAGAGACTAGAGAACATCTCGCATATCGAAGACAGGTGGCTCATGAGTCAGAGTACGATGCTCAGTGTGGATCACTCGCGAAGACTCTGTTTTCATCCTGGCCGTGTCCATCCCCCCACATGCCTACGACATGGTCAAGTTATTCCTTGATCGACACCTCCGAAGATTTCAAGAAAGAATGCAAAGAGCTATTTTCCTCTAGATTCAACAATTATCGTCTCTTTCAGTGCACAACTGAACTTCAAGTCCAGTTAAACTCTATTTTTGGAATGACGTCTCACACGCACATTCCTCCAGCTCCTCCTACGTCATCACATCAAGAGCTTCCTCATAGCCTCTACGCTCCCTTTACCCTCCGCATCCTTATAGAAGACACAGACAGGATCCCAGACGTGTCCTCAAACATTCGTGGATATGGAGGTGTGGCAAGAAGAGGATGTCGCAGTGTGACTGCTGACGCATCAGCGATCCGAAATTTACTGACCAGGATCCAGAGCAGTTCTTCGGAAGATTTCACTACTCGGTACACCGAAGATTTATTGCGTTGCGTTTCCGCGTTTGAGCGCCCGCCATCTACTGTGCATAATACTGGGAAATCGCTTCAGCTACCTTTTACAGACTCTTCGTTGCAATCCATTCTCGATACAGTCATTGTAGCTCTCAAACCAAAAAATCTTGCAGAAACAATGCTCTCTGAGGCGGGACTTTGGCCATCGACTGGTCAAGAAAATCTACTGGGTCAACTCTCCCTCCACTCCCGTAAAGGTCTGCCCAACGCTTGGCGCAGTGCATTGACTTCGCTCGCAGAATCTGTGGCCGCCAAACAGCAGGCCCTTCGACTCAACAAGTTCATGCACCTTGGACTGGATGCTGAATACCGTCAAGAATATGAAAACAGTGGAGGACAAGGCTGGGACATGATGGCTTATCCGGATTGGCTATTGATCCAGCTAGATGCGAATCTTCTTATACGGCCTGTCCAAGCCTCAGTTGCTCAAGAGATGATGGCACCGAAAAGTCAGACTAATACGGTAATGCAGTTGAACATGGGTGATGGAAAGTCGTCGGTTAGTGCTGCTGTTACCTTTACATAGCGAAATCTAAATGGGGGTTTAGGTTATTGTTCCTATCATCTCAGCCGCTCTTGCTGATGGTGAGCAACTGGTCCGAGTCCTAGTCTTGAAACCCCTTTGCACCCAAATGTTCAGCCTTCTGAAGCAGCGCATTTGCCGTCTTTCCAACAGACGACTTTTCTACCTTCCATTTTGCAGAGATATGAAGCTGGATGTTGATAAAATCCGGACGATCATAGATCTTTTCAAGGAGTGTGCACGTGTCGGTGGCGTCCTCGTCTGTCAGCCGGAGCATATCCTATCATTCCAGCTGATGGGCCTTCATACATTATGCCATGGTGAAGACACCGACAAGAGTCGATTGCTACTAGATGGTCAAGACTGGTTAAACCAAGAGAGTCGCGATATCTTGGACGAAAGCGACGAGATTCTGAGTGTACGGTATCAACTGATCTACACGGTTGGTACTCCTAAAGCACTTCAAGGTCAACCTGGACGCTGGGAGACTGTGCAGGAGGTGTTTTCATTGTTGAAAGCCTGTTTAAAGAACCTCACGACCCGCTATCCGAAAGGACTGGAAGTGGAGACAACAGGCACCGCCTGTGATCGTTTTCCTCGTACGCGGATTCTATCTCAAGAGTGTGGCCTCGATTTAATGGAAACAATGGCACGCCAAATTGTCTATGAAGAAAGAATGAAGTCTATTTCGTTCCGCAGCTACCCCAATAATTTACGGACCATAGCATTCCAGTTTTTAACAGACACCACAGTCACCGCGGAAGCGAGCCATACCTTGAACATGTACTCTGGAGACTACTTCGATCAGCTTCTCCTGCTGCGTGGGCTCATCGCTCATGGTATACTCTTACATAGCCTGAAGGAGAAGCGATGGCGAGTCGACTATGGGCTTGACCCTAGCCGGTCCATGCTTGCCGTACCGTATCGAGCAAAAGACAGCCCAGCTTCTCGAGCTGAGTTCGGGCACCCCGAGATGATTCTAGTCCTCACTTGTCTCTCCTATTATTACGGCGGCCTCACAAATGACCAAATGGACACAACCTTCCAGCGTCTCTATGCCACAGACAATCCAGACTTGCGATACGAAGACTGGATCAAAGGATCACCGAATGAAATCCCTGAAACTCTACGTAATTTGCGCGGCTTGAACTTGAATGATACAGAACAGAAGCTCGGTCGGATCTTCCCTCTTCTACGATACAACAAGTCTGTCATCGACTTCTATCTGTCGGAATGTGTGTTCCCGAAGGAGGTGAAAGAGTTCGAGCACAAGCTTACCACGAATGCATGGGATCTCGCGCGCAAGAAGACCCGGCTTACTACTGGCTTCAGTGGAACGAATGATCACAGTTATCTGCTTCCGCTGTCTATACACCAGCTTGACGCTGAGGCGCAGCGCCATACAAATGCACAAGTTCTCGAGTATCTCCTCCTCCCCGAAAATCGATATGTCATTAACACAGGTTCCTCTACTGCAAAAGAATTAATACAAAGGGTCGTCGCTGAGGAACAGCATGTGATGGTTTTGTTGGACGTTGGCGCACAGGTATTGGAGCTTCAGAACGAGGATGTTGCTCGAGAATGGTTAGAGTTGGATACGAGATCACACGTTGAAGCCGCTATCCACTGCAATCCTAATGACGAGTTTTACGTGGTCACTCGTGACGGACGTAATGAACCGCTGGCCACTTCTGTGTACAATTCGCAGCTGGACAAGGCGCTTGTGTATCTCGACGAAGCCCATACTCGCGGCACGGACTTCAAATTCCCTAAGGGTACTCGTGCAGTGGTGACACTCGGACCTAAAACCACCAAGGACAAACTTGTTCAAGGGGAGTTGACTTCTGTTTACATTCAATAGTGACATACTAATGGATGACTATAGGCTGCATGCGCATGCGCAAGCTAGGAAGTGTTCATTCAATATTGTTTTTTGCTTCCGGGGAGGTCTGGGGGAAGATTGAGATGTGTATCAACACTCACAAAGATACTCTGGATTCCAGTGACGTCCTCCTATGGACAATGCGAGAGACATGCACGCAGATAATTGACAACGGGGCACTTTGGGCCAGCCAGGGAGAAAATTTTGACCGCCGCCATGCAGCATGGGAGAAATACGCAAAAGGGAGCTTGACGCAGCTAGACCTTGCAAATGTTCTCCGCGAGCCAGAGTCGCGTACTTTAGAGGAGCTCTACGGTGTGAGGGTTGAACAAGACTTGAAAGGTGGTGGGCCTCTCAGTGAATGTCAGGAAGGGATCCGCAAGAAATGTCGAGAGTATGGTATTCTGCCTGGGAGAAGCAGCGCATTGTTAGAAGAACAGGAGCGAGAGCTTGCGCACGAGAAGGAGGAGGAAAGGCAGGTAGAGCGTGTCGTAGACGCTAAACCTCTTCGACACTCCCTCGATCCAGCTCTCAAGACGCTCGTCCGGACCGGCAGACACTCAAGCTCCCTAAAATCCGTCTCACTGTTACAATGTCTACAGGAGACAACGCTTTATTCATCATTAATTGCAGTAAGCCATTACTTCTTTCGGTTCGAGCACTTGGTTGCCACCGTGGATTTTTCCCGCACCGTCGCTCTCTCATCTGGAGACCATATGGACGATTTCCTCCGCGCCGTTCAATGGGTTCTCACTACGACCACTTCTCCGAACGTACTCTTGCTCCTCAGCCCCTTCGAGGCAAATGAGCTCCTTCCAGAGATCCGTTTGTCTTGCTATGCAAATCTGCATATTTATTCGGCTCGAACGTCTCGAACTGTTCGTTCGCTCGACGGATTGGACTTTTTCACAGTCTCCCAGCAGCCTGGCTTCACTTTCTCACATCGTCGCGTCATACATGAGCTGAACCTCTTTTCTGGCCAACTGTTCTTCAACGATCGAGCATCGTTCGAAGAAGTTTGTGATATGCTAGGTCTCTACCTCGACGAAATACCTGGTGAATTGCAGGGCATGTGCGATGCGCTTGGATTTGTGCATGACAAAGGCGCGAGGCGAAGTCTGGGCATTCATAATTGTCTGTTCGAAAAAAACCCTGTGGCTGTCCTACGGGAATTGATTGGATGGAGAAGAAAGGGTCAAGGATATACTCTCACTCATGTCGGAGCAATGCTTCATGGAAACAACCTCGGCAGTGACGAATTTGTGGCATGAACTCAAAGATATACATGATCTATTGTATGATACTTACATTCAGTCATAGATACTACTTTGGTTTTCTTTAGATACAAGTACGTAGACTCTCCAGCTTTCATTGTTACATACTATGTGGTTCACACTCCAGTAAGGATCTGTATCAAACTTTTATAACATTCCATTACCTCCGAGTCACGTTTGAGTACACTGGTATATGTGCTACATAAGTTATATCATTACAGTCTGCCATGTCTCTACCCATCTACAGTTAGTATCTGAAGTGTTTCATCCTCCGACGCCGGAAACACTACCCTACCATCTTACTTTTTGAACACAGTCGCCCCTCCTTAACGGCACTTGTGGAAATTTCGTTTCCCCATATGTATCTGACCGTTACCGAAACGCACTTTTGCAAACAAGAATAGGGAAACAATAACGCAGCTGCGAGGCAATCTGGCTGAACCTTGTGAGGCGGCAGAAGCGGTAGTAGTACGAGGCCACCAGACTTACAAGCAGAGTGGGTGCTCGTTATTGTCCACGATGACATCCGAGATGAGCTGATCGATTCAGGACCAGATTTGCAAATAGGAAAAAAACAATATCTTCCGGTACCCAGATACTCTGATAAGCAACCAAATTCCGGACTCAGGTGTTCGTCAAGAAATACCTATACGCATATAAAGCAACCGACTGTATGTCCTTCGTGCTATTGGATGTATAGCTACTGTAAGTACCTGTCGAGCGAGGAATGTGCTGACGGATATAATATTCAGACAACCCTCCCAGAATCGACTCAAGTGGACATGGCCCGAGTCAACACAGTCCAAACATCTCTTATAGGACCCAGCTTTGGACTGAGACTGTCGTCCAAGAAACCGTACTTTTGTCCTTCCATCTGTTTCGACAATGCATCCAAATCCTCTCTTAGCTGACGTGAAATATCGCTCCCATCCATGTCTGTGACTCGGAATGTGCAGGATAGTATCACACCGTGTTTAGAGGATATTTGCGTCGTCTGCGTGGGACGTAAATCCGAGCACAAGGAAGAAAATGGTCCATAACTCACAACGTTACCCCACGTAAACGTGTTTTGCAAGTCATAAGTGAATTCCGGAGTTTGTCCGAATGCCCATTGCCAACTCTTGAGAAAAACCACCATCAGCACAAAATTCATTACTATAGTGAGAAGAACAGACCAAAAGCTCAGACATCCCTTTTCGAACCTCTTCTAGTTCTTCCATGTTGGTATTTTCGTCCACCCAATGAACCTGTCCAGACTAGGTGTTACATGAATCGTCAACAATAGGGACTGAGGGCGTACAGATTCATCGACATTGTAAGTTTGCTTGAATTCACGTACGACTGCTTCAACGAAGTCAGTGTGAGAAACGGTGGGGTGGTATTGCTGCAGATTGCAGACAGGCGAACGGACGGATGCTACTCCTTTGGTCACCATTGTATCCTTGTAGAGAAAGTGAACGAGAAATTCAACATCGTAGGGTATGGAGCTTACTTTATCCGAGCGTAGCAGTTTTCCTAGTGTCCCCAACTGCGTTGATATCATCATAGTACCATGGTGGTAAGCACGGTTGTTGACAATCTTGTATGCCGAGCCTGAAACGTATAAACATACATACCAACCAGTTAGCTTTTCGGTGGAAATAACGCTGAGAATAGTACTCATCTTGAGATTACCAACACAGAGATCATTTCTGTCATTGACATTTGCCTCGTCTATTCCGAGCGACTGCACGGCCCGAAGCACTATTTTGGCAGTTTCGTGTCGGTCAAAGGACGTGCGAGGAAGGTGAATGGAGAAGTTTGTGTTCCCAAGGTCCTGACATGTAAGCGTTCATTTCGTGCTAACCGAATGGCAAAGGGGTCATTACATGGTATACAGTACCTCCACCGCTTCTGCGCCGAATAAAAGGCACTCCCGAATTTCGCAGGAGTGGCATGTTGATTTCCTTCCATGGGTTCTGATTCCTGCCTATGACCACACACGGCTCGTCGCTGTAAACAAAGAGTAGAGGATCGTTGGGGGGTTTATGTCTGAAGAGCCTTGTGTTTCAAGGTGAATTGAGGAGAAACGATAAGACGTGTACAGATAAACCGACCAATCTTCGAAAGACAAGTTAAAGTAAGGGTTTGTAGAATTAGAGACATAAATTGAATGTTCTGGTATTTGTTGAGACGTTGATAATTGGCGGATGAGACTAGAACGCGTGAAAGTACGCGACCGGAGAAGAGAGTACATTGAAATGCGTTACGCGTCGATTCGCAAAACTTTGGACATGACGACAGAAAATAAGGACTGCTTTAACGACTTCAACGAGATGATAATAATATTTTGCAAAATTCATCTTGATTAAGAGGTCTATTTCTGTACACCTGTAATGATAGGTTTCTTGACCTCGTGAATTGGCGTTTGGCCCGGTGGTGAACCAGGAATAGTCTTGGTCAAACCCTGCAGAAACAAGTCAATTAACGCGAATGAGACCAACTATGGTCCAGGAACACTTGCCAATTTCTCGAACATGCACTTGTTCAGTGTCCGCTCAGGCTTTCGACACAGATTGTATGCCTTTTGAAAGGTGAGACATACGAGATCCGAATAAATCACAACGAAAGAAGCACCTGGTTGTTCGTTTCAAGGCAATTCCAGTGCGAATCGAATTCTTGCAAACAATTGTCTCTCATCTTTGTAATTCTAGTATGTTCGCGTCAGATGGCCTGGCAAAACCGAGGTAGAGTTGACCCACAAGTCCTGCGCACATCTTGTGACTCTGCGACCTTCCTTCAAACAATGACCAGGGTCGCGGCTCTCTTGCTTGCAAAGCATGAAGTCCTCTACCGGGCATCTTTTTGATCAAAAACCTCTTGTAGACCGCAGTACGCCATACCATTGAATTCCTTGCAATAAGCCCCAATAAAAAAGGCAGCACTTTTGAGTGGTGCGCTGGTAGCGCCAAGTTCCTGAACTTTTGGCACAGTACTTGGCATTGGGGTTGGATCCTTGTAGGGATTGGAAGACGTAGAGCCATCGTGGAATGTGCTCATGGCTGATCGACGTCCAGCGAGCGTTGAGTGAACCAAGTACTTTCGAATAGGTCGTCGGTTGTAACAGGCTTTCACGTGGCTCAGTAAAACTACTCTCTCCGATGATTTGTGCACACTTGTTCAAGAGATCTCTACATACACAGCTCAGACCTGCTTCTGCTCATTCTATTCGTAGATTTGCTACGGGTGGCCTTGAAAACATCCTTTCTGGCGGTCCTGCACTTCCGGTTCAGGTCAGAAATCTGGGGCCGAACGGAATTCAGTTAGCGGACGGTCTGGAGATTCCTTCTGCATGCATTTTTCTGGAGGGCAAAGTTTTTCTCTGGAATGTACCACAGACGCTATGGGAAGGGTGGACCAAAGAACATTTCCAGATCTTCGACGTCGTAGTTCCCAAACCAGGTTGGTACTAGCCGTTCATTTGCAATTAATATTCACTGAAACCACTTCAATATCAGAAGTGCTCTTGTTGGGGACTGGAAAGAGTGTTGTGCAGCTACCGCTTGCTCTTCGCAATCACTTAAGCCAAGTTGGAATTCAAGTAGACGTGATGGACACGGTACGCTTTTAGCCATCTAAACCCTGGATAGATTTAACGAAAGCAACTGTTAGTGGAATGCGTGCACTACCTACAACATGCTATCTGAAGAAGGTCGTAGAGTTGCG
>QLOR01004407.1:0-22684 GCA_003313825.1 Sarcodon aspratus | reverse complement strand
GGCGGCAGCAAGAACATCTCAGTAACGCTGCGCCACCCGCATATTGACTTGGTACTAAATGCATCCACTACTGAGCCAGCACCGCACAGCTCTCTCGGGCGTCCTCGAGACGGTGGCTCCGTGGCACCAAAAACACGCGTCTTCTGTACTGATCCAAGATCCACACTCGCCTCACGTTGCTTCTGGCCCGTCGGGAGCAGCCCGACTAGTATTTGATATATGAGAAGCTGAACCAGGGCATTTCTGTACCCGTTCCGAATCAGACGTTTATACCCTCATCGAGTTGCCAAATGCTGCCTAAATAGACATTCCAATAATGTAGTACCCCGAAACCCGCCGGCCGTATCCCTCTTGGACCGCATCCGAGATATCTCCATGTCAATCCCCCATACTGCTCATCGTGACACATCGTTAGACTGATCTTATCAGACCGACCCATCCCTGCGTTATCGTCTCACACACTTCATTCGATCTAATTTGTTCGCCATGCAGCACACACGCACATACTACTGGTACAGGTACACACACATATCGTTCCTCCCATCACTCTTCGTGTTCGATAAATTTTCTCAACTATCACTATCATCATTCAATCTTGAGTGGCTCAATCGACCAATACTCCTAACAACAACGTTAATCACGGCAGTCTCCACACGGACGGGCCGAATACACAATCATACCTCTGCGTAATCAAGAATCGCTCTATCGGAGCTGAACTTGCCCATCTGTAATGTACAGATGCTCGTGAGATTAATAAATCGATTCTTGCGATTTGTCAAACCTTTGCAGACGTGCTGATGCTCTTTTTCAGCCATTCAGTCCGATTCGCATACGCCTCGTCTATCATCTCCAATGCTTCTAGGTCTAGCGAATTCGAACACAATCAGTTTGATCCCAGAACAAGAACAAAAAAAAATCACAAGAGTCAAAGTCCTCCGTAAGCAGATAGTGATCATGTTGTCTAATAGTATTCAGAAGGCTTGGAGGATTTCTATCAATTCCGTGGTAAGGAACACACATTTGATTGAGGGTACGCACGGTTCATAGACATTTCCGTCTCCAAATCTTCCATTAGCGACTTCATTTAAAACAGCGGCTAGCCGAGGGGACTTCTCCTCAACAGGAACAGGATGGTACATGTGTTGATATCTCAGTTCTTCTACTGCAGGTGTTAGATGTCCAAAAAAGACTATAACCAAATCATTACGTCATATATATGCGTGAACTAGTCCACTCACAAACGTTGTTCTCCCCTATTTCTTCCGCAATTTCGATATTAGCCCCATCTATGTAGTCATTTTTGTAAGTCCGCTAAACTTAGTCCCTTGCAGTGTGGGCGTACCAACTGTGCCAAGCAATAGTCCACCGTTCAGACAGAACTTCATGTTTGACGTTCCACTAGCTTCTGTACCCGCTGTACTGATGTGTTGACTGATATCGCTTGCAGGGACCAACAATTCAGCCAAAGACACCTGTAAATCGCCATCAGATTTAATTTCACATGTAAATCACCAAAATAGAACCAACGGAATAATCCGGCAGAAAGAAAACTTCAAGGTACTCTTTAGTCTCAGGATCACTGTTGATTACGACAGCAGCATTTACGATCAATCGAATCGTCTTTAAAAAGAGTCAATCGAACCACGAAGTATGATGATGTGAAGAATCGGCGAACCAGTTTGGCGATATAGTCTAAATGAATGCTTGAGTATCATGGCAAAATAGAGGTTTTCCTGAGACCTTACATCCTGGAGCGGCTTTTCCCGCAAAGAAAACCACTCGAGGGTTCACTTTCTTCCTTTCTTCTGGAGTCATAGCCTTCAACATTAAATAACGCTAAGAATGCAGTGTGAGAAAGCAAGTTTTGTGCATGCGAACAATAAATATTCACATGGATAACTCCAAATATATTCAACGTTTGACGCTATGCATAATAGTAAGCATCAAAGATAACTCTATAATGAACAAAAACCAGACCTTGTACTCGTGTAATCGCTGAAATAAGGGTCATTAGCCTAGGCGAATAAACCATACTACCATAACGCACCTTGACATGAATATCGAACATCGCCCTAGTATTCACTTTAACGCCTAAAGTGGCTTCCACGTATTGGGCCAACCGCTCCTTGTTAGTTTGCTTCACGGCTGCCCATTTCCTTTGGAACTGGGGATCTTCGGCATAGTCCAACAAACCTTGGAGTTTATACAGATCCTTTAGCCAAACGGTTTTAGGAATTTTGAGCGTCTCGGTTATAAGAGAACTGAGACCAGGATTGCACTGGTCAAGCCATCTACGGGGCGTAACTGCAGAATACAATTGCCTGTGAGACAACGTGCAACTAAGTCCTGCGTATTTTGTACTCACTCCCGTTAGTAACATTGCCAAATCTAGAAACGGACATCAGGGGCAGACATAAGATCAAATATCCGTAAGACATACTTGCTAATCCCAAAAAAGTCGACAAAGTCTTGGAAAATTGTTGTTCTTACGAGCTCCGAGTGTAACTAGACGATCCGGATAATTAAGGTATCTTCGCTGAATATAGTTATACTAACCTCGGCGACGCCGTTGACTTTGCGGCTTCCTTTATATGTATGTCGTTAATCAGGCACATTGGTTATACTAGGAGATCTGACCTATAACAGCTAAATTCGCCATCCGAACCTGTTTGGGAAAGCCCTCTGTGAACAGGATGTCGTTATCAGTAGGATATATCACAGATCATAAAACTACTATACCTTCAATCAAAGACATCCTCGAAAGCTTGTCACGATCACCTGGGAACTTCTTCTCGACAGCTAGTACAAGATTGTCGGTTACATTTAAGATTCGGCAGTGATTTACCAAAGTTTACCTTGCAGGAACGACCTTTGGAGACATTGGATTATCTTGAGCTGCAAACGCAGATGCAGGTGTGTCACTTACAAATTCTATGAAGAGGGTAAATCCAGCATTAGCGTCAACGAAAATGAACCCTCACAATATCATATATAATCTGTAAATGTCTTGGTAACAATTGTTCTAACAACGGAACCGACCATTTCTTACGAAAATTTCAGAAATGGTGCAATTTTACGAAATCGGACCCCACCTCCAATGCTTCCTATTAGAAAATTAATGAGATAAGTACGTGAAAAACAATACCAATGCTTACCGGTAAAACAGTATGGTTTGTGAAGAAGAAAGTATTGCGGACGATATCCCAAGCAGCATCCCAAGGAACTTCTTCCTCATCAACCAAAAGGCGCATCAACTCCGGAATAGCGAGAGTAGGGTGTGTCTAGAAACGAAGTCGTCATATAAAGTAGCATCATTATGGAGAAAGACGGACATCATTCAATTGAATCGCAGCATCTAGGTATGGGAGATAGATAAGAAATGAGACAGTTAATTGATAGAAACTCACAATCCGGGAACGTGGAAATAGGGTTACCCATGTTTTTGAAGCGGCGAAGAATGTCGGCTAGTATTATGATTATAAAAGAAGAGTTGATATGTTGATATTGTTACACGTACCTAAGCTTGCAGCGGTCCAGAAGTATTGCTGTTTGAGTCGGAGTTCTTTACCAACTGAATGGAAACGATCAACCTAAAACGAGAGAACAAAAAGGAGCGAGAATACATACATGTGGTGTTGTCATTCGGATACAAAACCGCGGTAATAGCAGCAGCACTGTTGGATGCATCAACAGCCTGTTCATAGTTACCAGCTGCAGCAATAACACGAAGTTAATAATGACTTGAAGATAAATTGGGAATGGGCCAACCGTTGAAACTTTGGAGATCAAATCCCCTCTTTGGCTTACTCTCCCAAAGACGCAGATTATTGGTGTTCTTTGTGTCATAACCGGGGATCATGACATCATAGGCAACAGCCAATACCTCCTGGCCGCCACTCCATACAGCCCGACCATCCCCGATCCTTTCCGATTGACCGTAGAATCTAACCTCGTACCTGACATCAAACCTTGGGAGTTCAAACGGATTGGAATTTTCCAGCCATGGATCGGGCGCTTCGAACTGACTTCCATCGGGTCCAATGAATTGCTGGAAGATGCCGTACTTGTACCGCAAACTGTAACCCCAAACAGGAAGTTCTTGAGAAGACGAGGAGTCCATGTAACAGGCAGCAAGACGGCCAAGCCCGCCCTATCATGGTTGAACAAAACCGATTGAATGATATGAATGCGACCTCTTACATTTCCTAAGCCTGCATCGGGTTCTTGATCCAAGACGTCTTCGAGATTAAAACCAAGCTGCTGGACGCCTTCTCTGTACTGGTCTTTGAGTCCAAGATTCAGCAGAGCGTTATCAAAAGTCCGGCCCATAAGATCTAAATTCGAGCAACTGATAAGAATCTCCTTGATTATCTGAATGACAGAGTTGGGAACTTGCATTCAATGCAGAGATAGTATGCGCGCTTCGGAGCCTTGCGAGTGTAAGTAGATTGTGTCTCGTTCCATTTTATCTGACATGCAACATAAGCCTCAAGTCGATCGAACAGCGTGGGGTGGCTTTACCAAAAGGTTGTCTCGAACGGAAAGGGCGGAGGCTTGATAAGCACCAAACTTGTCTAGATTGTAGGCTTGACGAGCCAAGGACGTTTGAACGTGATTCACGATAGATTTGGTGATGGATGGCACATCTTTGACACAGCAGTCAACGACATTGACAACCGAGGGAAACTGGCGTGCAAACTCACCCGCGTCAAGACCTCTCAAACCCGCTTTCCATACTTTTTCTTGACCTCTGGGCCATTTCTCCTTTCCATCCTCATCAACTTCGGGAAGGTAACCTGCGGAGCGTTCGTGAGAGATTGGAAGATCGCAACATGCGGAGAATCGTTGGATAATCACCGGTCAATGATCTGACATGCCTGCGAGGGCGTGCTTTTCCGATAGTGCTGTACAAGAGAATAAGAGAGCGTTCACATCGATGGTAGAATGGGGGACACAGACCTGAGGTCGATGGTGGAGGTCATGCCTATAAGGCAATTGCGGACGAGTGGTGGGCTTTACGTTCGGTTTTTATCGAAACTGAGCTGATGATGTCAGAGGACTCAGACAGGACTGATCATGGGGAAAATAAGATGATGAAGATAAAACGATACGATGGCAAAGCGTCACAGTGGAGCACTGTCTATCCCCCTACTTATGTACGAAACTGACAAAGCCTAAAATCTTCACCTCGTCTTGATCCCATCACCTTCTCTCTTCTCTGTTCTTGATGTCGGTCCGGATCGCAGGTCTTATACTGGCTTGCATGCTGGTCTTCGTTCCCGCTTTCTGCTCGTCAATTATTCGTAAGTCTACTGACTCGGGTTTCGGGTTTATATTCCTCAACGCCCCCGTATCCCACACACCCTAGTTACCTCGTTATGACGAAGTGAAGAACCGGGGATAATACAACTAGCCTTCGGTATCATAACGCAACTCCACGGAGCATTCTAGGCTCACATAGAATTCCATGCCGCACGTCCTCCCCCTAATTGAAACGCAAGAGGCCGAGCCACCATCGTCACAAGGATATCTTGCAAGTTCTCTTTTCTACTGATTAGATGTCATACGTCGTGCAGAATCAATATTAAATGAGAGAGTCCCCCTATCGGCCATGCCGTTTCATCGTTAGATTGATAGTGTATGAATTGCAACTGGGAGGATCATTTCCGGCATCACGTTCCCGTACCAGCTGCACAATGGCCTCTGATGTAAGTATTTTAACAAAGTTCTCATGTCGATAAACTTCAAGGATTCCCACCTGCAGCTTGTGTCAAAGCGTTTATCATCATCATCATCATCATCATCATCATCATATCTATGTAGATCTACGGACCATCATGACTGCAGTTCACTTCCACGTACAATCCACGCCTGCAACAGAGCTATTTAATATAGTCTCAAAAGACGTTGGCTGGATCATTGGCAAGGCTGGATGTCGGGTCCGGTTTCGCACACCGGTTGAATTGTTCAACTCACACATTTTCGTATATGTAGGTCCGTCAGGAGTTAACCTGGGTAAATACCCGCGGGTAATGACAATCTATCATCTAGAACGATGGCTGTACTACCCACGACGGGTAAGGTAGGGTAGTATGGGCACGGGTACACTCGCAGGTGCATATAGTGGGTTACCGACGTGTACAAACCTAAACTCATATAGATACTTGTCAGTGGTATCTACCCTTGATCAACAATAATAGCCTGCCGATCCGCTACCTGTCTTTGCAGCCATTTGATTTCATCTTCGCTACAATGATTTCGATTGATCCGAGGACGATCCATCTAATCTCATCAACGGTGTTCATCTACGACCCAATAGCCATTTGTGCTTCCAAAGTATGTGACATGATGGTGTGCTGAAGATCGCCAACTGATGAAGGCTTCCACCCAAACGTGTACATTCAGCACCAACGGTTGATTTACCAGGCTTCAATAACATATTGACATCAGAGGAAGGAATGTATATCATACCAAGCGACTCACCAGAAGCAGAAAAGAAGCAGAGAGCAAACTAAACAACTTGAAGACTTGTCTGCAGCACCTGCCCTCGGTACAGGGCAATGGCCCGCCGGCTTGATCTATTCATGCTTGCTGACAGGAAGTTTTCAGGGGCATGTATCGATTGTGTCGGGGTCTGTCATTTTGGGTGTTTCGTGCCAGTTCTCACCTAAATCAAGTCTGTTGTGAATCGTCGTGAGATGTCCGAGAGGCGATATATTGGTAACCAAACTTACCTTGGCTTTCACAGAGGGATATTTTTCCAGGCACTGTGAATGTCTCAGTAACTCGGTAAGTATATTGTTGACTTACATACCCGGAGGTATACCCTACCTCAGCTAGTTGCAGACGGTACCTGTGCCGGTTACCAGCGTATATGTACCCATCAGCACCCGTAACCCGTCTGAGTCGACTCCCGGTGGACCTTCTGACGTTTCATGAGATGGCATTCAAGCTCATTCCTATGCATTGCTATGCTGTTCGACATAGAGTGGGGGGTGGTAGGAAGCAGAATGTTAGATCATGCGAAATGTGATATTGAACTCTGCCGTGAACTTGAACGCGTCTGTGGCCCACTTTCAGCCACGTGCCACTCAGACTTCGCCTCACCAACTTTGTCGGACATTCGTTCCCGCCGCCTATTAGGGAGGCACTGGCAATGACACTCACACCAGCACAAAAAAGTGCAGTTGAGGAGATCATCAATGTTCTCGTCACAACTACTGGACCTCGGGGGAAGCGTCGGCTTGCTGAAATGTTCATTAACCTTGTGGATAAAGATGAATGGCCAGAGTATTATGAGGTATTCGTGTTCTAGTTTATGTTTGTCTATCATCCAGAACCGACAAGAATTATAGGTTATCCCAGATCCTAAATGTTTTAACGGCATACGCTCTGATCTCGCAAATGACATATACAAAGACCCTCAAAACCTTTATAACGACATTAAGCTCATTTTTCTGAACGCTTTGCATTATAATCAGGAGGACAGTCAGATTGCGAAGGATGCGAACACCCTTAAGGTATGCATCTAAACTTTGTATGTCTCGTGGCTAATCAGGCTTCAACCAAAGGGAGTGTTCGAGAACGAGTGGAAACAAAGAACTGTGCTTCCTTCACCTCGGCGTCAGCCATCCGTTAATCATCGTCATATCACCCCAGACGTAGACATCGATGGTGGAACTCCGGAGCCAGACGTCACAGACAACACGCGAGAAGCGCAAAGCGATGAGATTGTTAAACAACTAGAGAGAGGTTTACCCAGGTGGGCAGGTTTCGGCGACTCGGGATGGTCCGCAAACTTTGGAGAGGTCGGTAATTGGTCCTTCTGGTTGTTTTTAGAGGTCAATAATTTTTGTAACAGGATCGATTCCTGGAAATTTTGCAAGGAGTCAAAGGATGTAAAGATCATGCGTGAGCTGTTTATTCTCATCTCGATAGAACACGAGTTGTTCACGCCTCATAGTGGCAACCTGGTATCCGGAGTTCTTGATGCCATTCCAGAATCAGATACGAAGCAAACTTTGCCTTCCCATGTTTGTGACAAGTTTTTTTTCTTGAAGCATCATATCTAATTGTTCTGGACCAGCGTCCCATATCGTTTAAATCTATCGAGGTAACGCCTTTCTAATCATGATCAATAGTTTCACAAGCCTGCTTTAGAGTCGGGTCCTGGCAAAACAGTATACTTCGACTCCGGAGTTTGATCGTGAAATGCACGAGTTCTTCTTAAAAGCACGGAGATGGTACGACCTCGGCAGTGATGAGTATGGGAATGTTCTACTTTTGCAGGTTAGGACATTCGCCCAAGCTTGTAACCTTGTTTTTTAACACCTGAATCATAGCGATTTTACCAAGCACTTACATCGTCTAATCCACCTGCTGGTCCGCCGTACCAATCCACGTCAAATTGGGCTTCACTTCCTGCCGGACCTGGCACTGCGAAGCCTCTGAACGCGTCAGATAACGAAGGGTCGCGGGGAGTTACCACATTCCGAGTGTCTACAAAAGACAGAAGATTCATTGACGAGGTAGTGTACAGAGGCTGGAGAATCCGCGTTGCGGATTGGCTTCATCTCAGCAATCCTGACGATCCGAGCAAGCCTATCGTTGGACAGGTGTTCAAATGTTATTCTTCTGAGGAACCGTAAGTACCCTTTACTTTGTCAGATAAATCATGGTCACATCTTCTATTCTAGCGCAAGGAGAGGTCAATTGGGGATAACTGTGTGTTGGTATTACCGCCCAGAGCAAGTAAGTGGATTTTTAATGTTCCGCTAGAATGTCGTACGAATTGATGGAAATCCAGACAATACATCCTGCACATCGACAGTTTTGGGAAGGGGAGGTGTTCAAGACCAGTACGTCCAGCTTTATCCCCAGACAGCATAATGTAATGTCGGTCTAGGCCACTTTGCTGATCATCCACTGGACGATATCATCGAAAAGATTGCATGTCAATTTACGGCCCGCCATATCCGTGGCAGACCCAGACCACCTTTTTGGTATCCAGGCTTCCCGCTTTACGTGTGTGACTCTCGTTATAATGACCGCGAGCGCATATTCGTCAAAATTAAGAATTGGAACTCGTGCGTCCCAGAAGAAGTTCGCAAAAGTGCGGATTTCATGCCTATCTATCCATTCGAAACGAATGTCTTCCCAAGGAGATTCCCTAGCCCCTTCTTGAGTGGCGGAAGAGGCACAGGTAGGATCGGGGAATCTGTCGAAAGGGGGGATGGGGATAAGTTTGAAGGGGGAGGCACGGGACGAAAGAGAGTTCGAAGGACAGGGAATGCGGGTGCGACTTCGCAGACAGATTATTCCGGTCCAAGTAAAGGAGTATATGTAGGTCCACCTGCGGCGACAGCTGCTGCCACTACCTTTAGTGTTGCCATGAACACCCAGGTAGCTACGACAAACATACAACCGTACCACCTACAGCCCGCAACATTCCAACAGCAGCAGCGATCTGTTTCTGCACAACCGCGATTCAACGAGGACCGATCAATCTTGACTGCTGCAGGTGGGTTGACGACACTCGGAGCTCAAAATGTCCTGATAGAGAAATTACCGCCGGAGACAGGTGAGCTGTATCATAATTTTTTGGGCGCGAACGTGAGGCTCAAGATTGCCAATATTAGCGAAACACTTTGATCGAGATCCAGAGACGAATGAGGTGCTCTGGTTTTCAGCTCCGCCGGTTGATGTCGCTCCATCTGTGCCACCACTTCGACATAGTTTTGCGTATATGCATTATTTGACGAAGAAGAGGAAGTTGGAAAAGGATGGAAACAGCGACGATGCTATGGATACTGACCAGTCTGAAGATGGCAGGTCAGAGCTACCCAGAAGAAAGATGACTGCAACGGAAATACTGGAAAGAGCACTTGCAGATGTAGCATAGTCTTTCTTCGTTTGCGATAAAGTACAATGCCAGCAATTATCAGCATTATCGGAACATGAGTAGCCTCCAGATTCCTCCGATATTCGAGAAGAACACGGTGAGCGACACATTACATTACATGGTGCTGACTTGGATACCCACTAAACGATTTTTGTTAACTTTGACAGTTTAGAGCCGTCGTAACTGCGGGCCATTGCATATTATGGACATGTTGACTCCAAGCGTGATCGCCAGTTGCTAAGGTCATCGCACCTAGAGCGTTCAATCGTGAAGGCGTACTATAAGGCAATGGGGAAAGACAAGAAGCACACGTTATACGCATCAGTCGGCGTTGGCCTGTTGCATCTTGTGCACTCTAATATTTCTTTTTCCCTGGACTCTTGAAACAAATCTCAGAGATGCTCTTCAGTCTTCGTACGGATTTTGTTGATTTTACTTTGCTCGTTTTTGCAGGCACAGGTTACTAGCGTAGATGGCAGGAGTCGCAGCTTCGCTAAACCGAACCGAACATCATCTCTGTCGAGGAGTGACGGAGTGCATTCCCCTTACATAATAGATGGTTTGTGGACCATCACTTGCCTTGCAATGGATGGGATCTTACTCTACCTTGAGGCTGCCAGTGGTATTATCAGTGTCCGAGTCTCTTTCATCTCGCTGAACGTTTCCAATCCTTGGAGATTCTTTCGGCTCCCTCCTAAGCTTGACGATTTATGAACTATCGTGCGCTTATGCGTTATCCTGATCCCATTATAACGTCCGACGTTTACAATGATTTGATCTCCACGGACGTAAGACTGTTATTTGGCAAGATCTGCCGATCCTAGTACTAATTAGTGATGGTGTTATCGGAATGATATGTCGAACAGACCTGATCCTGGGTGATAACAGGATAAGGCTCGGAGCTTTTACTGTATACTACTAGATAGCGCTCGGATGCTAGTGAGGCTAATATCATTACATATACTCCTGGTGTTTTGACAAGTAGGCCGAGTCTGCGCTGATTTTCCTTCGATTTGGGTCCAGGACTAGGCGGCTTTGTTCGTTCCTAGATCTGGCTCTCTATAGCTTGACCTATGATTGAAGATATTTCAAATGTCAGGGTCCAGGGGCCGCTTTATTCGCATTAAGTACCCGCTGATGAGTTGGAGTCACTGTCTGATGGTTGGGAGCCGGCCATCAAATGAATAATCCTCGGAGAGGATGATCATTGAATTGAATCGCGCTTCAGGTTTGTCAAGAAATACTTCTGTCCTGGTCTAGTATGTAGCCCTAGAAATGTTGTTCCGCACAAGTTCCCTTCTCTAAGTTCCTTTCTCCTACAACGGCTCGTAACGACGTCGGGAACATACTAGGCGTCTTCCCCCGTTATGTTTAACAAAGCTAACAGTTGGATAGATGCGCAAACTGGTCACTTGGCAGTGAAAGCAACGTTTGGAGCGACGATCAACACCAATAGTTTTGTGAAACAGGTGTGCAATTTACTTACATGCCTTGAGTCTGATAGCAGCATCTCGTGATGAACAGATACTTCGCACCGATGCAATATTAATGATGCTGCATCAAACTCTCGCTGCCCGCCAGTGTGCGCCCGACAGCTGACGTGACGGCGGAAGCCGCTTTGACATTCGCTGATTATCCTAACCTCTCATGTTGGCTTCGTGGTGCAGCCAACGCAGGGAAATGGACGGTTGTGCTGATCCCTGCGGATGAGTGTCAGAAGCATGAGAAGCTTGCCAGTAGTTGCGAATTTATGAACAGATCTAGAGGGGGAAAAGCGTCAGCAACACTATCAAAATTATTTTCTGGCAAGCAGGATTTTTCTTACCACGCTCTCGTTATTCCCTCAGGCTTCCAATAAATATCTCTTGTGCCGTTTCAAGTCCGAAAGTCGGCAACTAGGACCTGTACGTATGCGACTCACCTTGTATCATAATGTAGATGCAGGAAACTCGGCGGTCTGAAGACGAGACTTCCAATTACAATTTACAAATTAGTAGTAGTTGAACGGAAATAGTACATTTAGTAGAGGACAGAATCTGAAACAAACTGGACGGCAACTTTGAGATAGCGATGATGCTGCGCACATTCAACGGTACCGCATAGCCTACCGGTCCTGTTACTCTCTACAATACAGACGGAGATCTAAGTTGTCAATTAACATCAAGCAATCTCGAAGTAGACACTCATGCCGGCCTCTCCCATCATAAATTATGATGCCGTTGATTTGAACACGCACACAACTGAGCTCTTGAATCACCCTGGATACCATTATAGGGAACTTGTCTCCAAGAGCTGTTGGCCTTCTGACGCACAAGCCCGAGTGCCACTAACACTGATGATCTATCATCATTCAGCCGCTCATGATCACCTTGTTTATCGCTCATAGCGCTGCTCAATTCAATCCTGATTCAAATCGCTGTGCTCGGCCCCCCAAAAAAATTTCCTTGATTGGGTATATGCATTCCACGCTCAAAATTTTCGTCGTGACGACTATGCAGGCCTTTTCTATTTGTTTCGAACTCAGATCCTCACATTCCTTCAGCTCAGCTTTGTAAAATTGTCGTTTCCTCGGGTTTGTCTAGTATTGACAGCCATGGGACAGTGTCAGTATGGGAAGCTTGATGAGTAACCGTGAGAAATGGCCATCAACCTTGACTCAGACTCAGAACCGACTCGAGAGTCGAACGTCGCACTGCTAGTGGCCACTTCTGAGATCTGAATCCTTCTACCGCTGTATTTCCTGCACAGGCGTGACACTTGCGGATTTCTGGTTTTCGATTACAACAACTAGCGGGGGTGGTCTGTTCAATCCATGGCAAAGAACGGTTTTGGGTCTCATACTATGTATGCATGCAGTGAGCTTTTATAATCCTTTCTAAATTCGCAACCAGCGCGATGACGCAATTGGACATTCACTAGCTGCTGATAGCCTAGAAGAGGTACAAGCTCCTATATACTGTGGATGACGACAATGCTACTGTATGCAAAAATCTCTTGAGGTTCCAGCGCAAGGACGGAGGTGTTTTCAAACTCAGAAAAGTATTGAACGAACGAATGCGGTCGGAAACTTCGGCACCAAAACATTTCCTACATCATGATGGCATTGCGATCAGAGCAGGCGATTTAAGCCGGGCTAAAATTGAGCTTCCCTCTTGACCATCAAGTGTGCCGACCGGTGACTGACGTGGGTATGTCTGTTAATTTGTCAAAGTTGCTGCCAGTTGCTGTTTAACTTTTCCGTCTGTAGTCTGTGGCAGCGTGATCGCTGCGCAAGGAACGGGGCCAAAGGTTTAGCCGCATAGTCGGGTTTTCCGGAGGCTGCTGGTTCTTCTGTGGTCGGCCCTAACCTTCGTCGAAAATCTCATGTCCACGTCCTGTTCCCGATGATCACATTCATTAGAATCCGCGTTTCTTCTTTCCGTTTGGAAAGTCCGAGTACCTCCAAATGCTCGACCATCAGAACGCTGATTCCCAGTTATTGAATGCTATGGAGAGATCCATTTTCAGCCACTATTGAAACATCGGTGCTCCATGACATAACAGATAAGCTTATGTAGGTCGAACCACTTTCCCCAAGGCCTACCGAACTATGACCCTCAATCAAGCCTTCAGTGCTTGCTCGTTTATCGCCTTCGTCATGTCATTTGCCCCGTTTCCTTGGCATATGGAGGCTTCAAACACCGGAATTTGTCTTTACATGCTCTGGGTTGGACTATCAAACTTGGCCTATTCCATCAATTCCATCATTTGGGACGGAAACGTTGTAAACTGGGCTCCTGTATGGTGTGATATCAGTGAGCTCCCTTGTTCACGATTCTCATCAGTTGATTTCATCGCTGTTGTCCTACAGCCACCCGTTTTCAAATCGGAGTTAGCGTCGCGATTCCTGCGACGACCCTATGTATTCAGCGCCGTCTCTACTATGTCATTTCGAGACCATTAGTCACCATTACCCCGGCAGAAGTGCGTATTCGAACATGCTCCGCGCTCTTCATGATTGTATTGACGACCGACCGCATTCGAAGAAACGACGGATTGTCATGGTTGATGCAGCGATAGGCCTTGGGATTCCTGTGTTGGAGATGGTCCTTGGTATGGCTTCCCTCTCATGAGAATTCTGGGATTAATATATCTTTGGTAGAATATGTTGCTCAAGGACATCGGTACGATATCTATGAAGATGTCGGGTGCTTTCCCGTGACAATCCGCACTCCTATGGGTGCAGCATTAGTCTTTGCATGGCCACTAGTCATCGGTATAGTTTCGGCTGTCTACGGTTGTATGAGACTTTTCTTTCTGAGTTTCGCCGAGGCCTCATTATGTTTCTTTAGGCCTGAACATATATCACATCTGGATCAAACGACGAAACATCAAATCAATACTGGATTCTACGGCTGGAGGCATGAGCTATAATCGTTATATAAGACTCGTGCTGCTAAGCGGAGTCGATATCATTTTTACAATCCCCCTCGCCACATGGGCCTTGATGGAAGACTGGCCCATCCTTCCATGGCCAGGGTGGACATCCATGCACTACGACTTCTCCCGCGTGGGTCAAATTCCTGCTACGGTCTGGAGAAGCAACTACTTTGCTCAAGTTGCACTCGAGATGAGTCGCTGGAGCTCTGTGTTGTGCGCTTTGACGTTCTTCTGTTTCTTTGGTATTTCTGGTGAAGCGGGAAGGCACTACAAGTTTGTGTTTAAGTCTATTTCCAAGAAGGTCGGAATTGAGTCTGTTACTACACGCACACTTGGCCGGTCTCGGTACGCCGTTCCGTTTGGCTTGATATCACATACTAACTTTCCCTGCTTGTTGTTCCCGCATACGTAGATCTAAAGTCTCCGAAGGTTTTAATCTACTCCCAGCTAGTTCAAGTTCCAATGACTCTGCCTCTTCCCAGGACCGGCCTCCCGCATCCGACAAATCCAGGCTTTTTGAATCTACGTATGGGAAAAGCAGGAGCGCTATCGCATTCCAGATGATCCCTGGTATGGACACAAAGCAAAGGTCCGAGGATGCAACATCGTTGGACTTGGAGAAATCGTTGCCGGTCAAGCCACAGATCTGCCTTACACGCTCGGAGTCTCCACCGATGCCTCTGGATTCCGAGCCTGGCCGCGAGGCGTGGAGTTTTGAAACGTTAAAGACGCGCATTACGGAACTCAGTCGCTGAGCATGAGTTTTCTTTTTCTTTTTCTTTGGGTGTGTCGTTTAACTGGTTGAATCTATGGTTATCGTATCTTTGTAAAAGGTGAGGACGGTTGTAGGTTTTGCTATCTTTGACTCGCACCATCTAAAGGGACCATTTTATTCAATAGTCTTTTTCGCTTTTCTTTATGCAGATTTCATACACGAACATTTTTTGTTTCAACTATGCCTTCTTTTTGTCTTGATTTGATGTACTTTTCCTGTCAATTAGTGACTTGTAAAAATAAGAATGTGCTTGTATGTCTGATTTGATTTACTCCTGTACAGTAGTCTGTGTACCGATTTGTTGTATAACGCGAAGTATGAGCGTAGTCTATCAAGGCTGTGTCGGATAATCTGCAATTTCAAGTCAAACTATTTACTGCGCATACACAAAGGGCTACGTGACCAGTAGAGGCGTATCGTTTCCTGGCCGGTTAGATTTATATCGACTGCATGAGCATCGAGACCATTTATCTAGACATCAGCCATATTTTGTCAACTTGAGTCCTTTTAGCCATTTCCGGATCGTAGCAGATGGGATAGTCATCGGAAATAGCTGCTCAGATATTCAATGCGACTGATTTGTCCGATAAGTTGGTTGAAATATTCATCCAGCCTCTACTAACTTGCACAGACACTTTCTTGCATAAACTCGTAAGGTGACTACTACCATGATTAGGACGCGAGGTGAGCAGTAGTAGCTAGTTGGTATCGGTTGTGTAAAATGGTTGTATTGCATTGTGAGGTACATACTTGACGCTATTTTTGCGTAGAGTAATTTGTGAGCAGTGGACTCGGAAGGTGCGACTTGAAGATGAAAGTGGTAATTGCCTCACAAGCGGCGGCGAGTATTTCGATTGTCTCGAAAATGAGCTTGAACTTGTCGCGTAAATATCGATATTTTTTCCTGCAATGCTGCTGCGTTCTTTGGTCAAAACAGATTCTCCCTGTACCAGATAGTCATTCCGAACGTCCCAGGGGCTCATCTCACCACCGACGGAATCTCAGATATCGGTCACTTGAATACGGGAATCTCGCTGTGATTCTGGTTTTGAATGAATCTGTAGGCGGTGATATTGTGATGCACCTTTTGCTTGGGTTGGGTTATGCGGAGGTGAATTTGGGTAGCGGTGTGCGCACCCGCAAGGACGTAGCTGTGTTCCTCCACGGCCAGGGATAGTCGAAACTTGAGGCATGTTAAGACAGATGTCTGCGTCAGTGAGAAGAACGAGAAAAGGTATCATCCTACGAGTTGTTCAGGAGGATAAGTGATACATGGCCGATGGCGACACCATACCTCCACTCGTCGACAGCAAAGTGATGCCTGGCACTTCCCCGATGTTTGTTTGTGACAGAATTGGTATTAGTGATCGAGTTGGGTCAATATCCCACTATACCTACTGCCGTCACGTGGAGATGCATGTTTCTGAGTTTTTCATGTCTCCCCGCTATATTAGTGTTGGATATGCGACGTCTGGATAACCGAGGTTCTATGCTCGTTTTTTTGGGGCCTTCAAGCAGTCTTCGAAATAGTCAGTCTACCAATCTTTTGTGAAGCTCGTGATGTGGCGTTAGCTGATCTCCTTGGGCAGAGCCTTATTCGTCAAGACTAGAATCTTCAACGGGAGACATCAACGTCAATGGTTATTATAAGACTCGTGGTGTTGAAATCCCCTTCGCCACATGTATATTGATACAAGACTGGGCCCTCACTTCCATTCCGCTACGATCCGAGGAGGGTAGGCCACTCTTTGGTTTTTCTGTTTCTTTTGCAACTCTGGTGAAGCGGGAAAGCCCTGCAGGTCTGTGCACACTAGTCCGGTCTCGCTGCGTCGTCTCATTTGGCTTGGTCAAACAGATGACACATGCTGACTTTCTCAACTTGTTTTCCCTTTCGTAGATCTCAAATCGCGGAAGGTATTATCCTACGGCCCATTCGTCGGGTTCCAAGAACCGACTTCCCGTATCTCACAAGTCGAGGCTTATGAATCTATGTGCGAGAAAAGCATTATGGCATCCTAGACGATCCGTGTCATGGACTCAAAATGAAGGTCCGAGGCTGCAATATCACTGAAATCGTCGCCGATAAGGCCACAGACCTGCCTTGCACGCTCACATTCACCGATGCTTTTGGATTCCGGACCCGACAACGAGCCGTGGAGCATTTAAATGTTGTCGACTTCGCATTGCTGGACTCAACCACTAAAGAGTTTGATTCTTTGTTTGGTCCGTCATTTCTTGAAACCATCTACGTTTGTCATACCAATGTGCAAGACACTTTACGCAGGCATTGCTATCCTTGACCCGCACGATCCGGAAGATCCTTTCATTTTCTTCAGTTCTCCTATGCCCTGTTTATGCCTATTACTCGTCCCTGGAGGAAAATCGAGCTTCCTGAGTCGATTCCGATCCAAATTGTAGGGACTGTGAGTTAGAAGGATTGTTTGCGTATGCACGTAGATCTAATCCTTCTAGCTCCGGAGTTTGAACAGACATTATACGCGTTCCATCCTGCGCCCACACTTTCTCGACAGGCTGGTAATAGTTAAAATTGATGTTCTTGCCCTCCATATTTCTCTTGACCATCTCGGCAAAAGGAGAAAGATTATCTGGGTCGGTGGACATATAGAGAGCTGGGTTGCCCACAAACGTGGTAGCACCAGGAGTATCAGCGGCTGATAGAGTAGCTGAAGCAGGTGGCGGGTCACCAGGCAGCCCTTTCAGGTGATGTTAGCACAGCGCATATATTTCTCTGATGTGAATGAAGTAAACGCTCACATTTGATTGGGGGCAGACGGTCCTCATTTTTTGGATCTGGATCCGCCCGACTTGGACTTACTATGTAATCTGCGCGATGGACTTGGTGAAAAACGCAGAGCAGGATCGTTTGGCGGAGATCCATCTGAAGGTGTAATAGGAAAAGCGGCATAGGTTTGAACGGGAGGGCTGTTTGCATGCCACGGGAAGCCGATTGGTTGGCGAAGAACTACATTAGATGTTCGCGAAGTTGATGGCTGATGCGGAAGAGGCGCAGGAGATCCATCTTCATGTGCCAGACGTTGAAATCTTTCTTCCTACAGAGCGTCAACGAATGCGGGGAAAACGTGAAGACGTGAGCACGTGTTTTGGCGCCAAGTCGTGAACACAATATTAACTCACATTCTTTCTCCCTTCTTCTTCTTCTGAATCTGTGTCCATCGCAGACTGCATGGGGCTCCAAGCAATTTCGCTTTGGTAGACGCAAAAGACGATGGTGATTAAAAGGCAGATTGAATGTGTTCGCCACAGTAGCCAACTGCCAATAAGTACCGAAGTCCCAGTCACGTGGATATCTAAACAGATCTATGTTGTGGGCGTTATCTGTGTCTCCCATCTGCAGTTGGGCCATGTATAAACGTCATTAAACAATCAAACAATTTCCGGACCGTATCATGCTCGCAAGAAATGTAGAAATATCTGAATTTATTTTTCGTCGTTATTGATCTTGACGTGCCCCGGCGTTGCAATGCCGATTTCAAACTATCCTGGAATTTAGAATTTTGTCTTGTATACATGATGGACAGGGCGATTCAAGTCTTTGATGGAGATGGGATGCCAACAGGGCTACCATTCTCGAATTTAAATGGCACTGAAAATGGCGAGTGAGCAAGCGGGTCTAGGCCCGGCAGTAGTAGGATAGAAGCACTGACAACTGAATGGCAGCGCCACCAAATGTTGGGATCGATTACCTTTCGACTCTTTGAGGAACATAAGTAACCCAAGTGGTAGCATGTGTTGCGAGGCTTGCACACACTGCTCCGAGTTGTAAGTTCTTTCTGGTTTATTGATCGTATCATTAGTATCCGCTTGCCATGTAAGTACGAGAATTCACGTACATTCAGACTGGCCCTGGGCCACTGATTCCCCCTCATGCAAGCTCGCGTCATCTTCCCAAGATTCTATCTGTTCTCGAATCGACAAAATGGGTTTCTACCGATTGTTTTCAATTTATGGCGTTTCTGTCGAACAGTTTTTGGGGTCAATCGGAATCCGAGGGAGAGAGGCTCGGAAGGAGTCATCAGGGCTGTCATTGTTGTAGATTTTCTCAGTTGACGACAATAGGCACTGTCGTAAGTTGTATTTTTATTACTAAGGGAAAATGTACGTTGGATCTGATTTAAGATCAACTCAGGGGATAATATTGTATCAAGGTTTACGCGTTGAAGTTTGGACGCCTTGAATTGTAGTGGACCGGTTTTCGACGTGGAAGATTCCTAAAATCCAGCCAGTTGGCATGGACAACCGTCACGGTCTGTGTGGCGCGTTGAATGTTCACAAGTCAAGCCCATCCTTCTCTACATGGGTCCGATCGTTGAGCGAACCTTGATATCAACAGCTATTCTGGATGCTATCCCGAGTCGAAAAACTCACCAGAGGACCGTGGACGAGCAAGTAACACATCTCGACGATAATCGTGTTGGACATGTATCCGCGTGAAAGTGGGGAGATACTGCACAGGCCGAGTTGCAATACTTCGTGAACCAATTTATCCCTAAGAAGATTTGACGCATAGATATTCATCAACCGAATAGATATATTTAGTACCGAACCGGGTCTGCGAGCGTACGGCTTCGCCAGGAATTTGAGAGGTCCAAGAGCAGAAAGGGGACGTGTGTAGTGAGCGCACCTTGTCAAACATAGATCGTTGTATTTGTCTCGGTGGGTTACCCAGCTTGATGCGCTGTGGTAAGCCATAGTACTGTGACTCGGAACACCAGTAGATTTCCTTCTTCACAAGAAGTCGGATGCATTGTTAATCAACGTAGATTTCTCGCGTACATAACAGTGCAAGCTTACGAAATGACGCATTTAGTGGAACTGCAGACAGATAGTGACCGGTAAGCATTGAATTTGAAACAGCACTCGACTATTTCAAGGCGGTGACTCGGAAGACTTGAGGAGATGTCTCTGCCATGTATAGAGAATGAATACATGACACTGGAAACAATATCAGTGTCAAGATAAAAAAGAGAAGTCAAAAATTACCTTTCACTGATTCATTTATTTCTTTTTATTTGTTTCTTATTTCTTTTGATTTTCGACGCGTACACTTCGGCTGTTGCCAGTTTATTCACACGATCGCAGCATTCATCCAAAATAGGTAACGACCCGTCTCGAAGAATCTTGAGCGGTTGATTTTGTCATTATCATCTCTATCCGCCTCAGATAAAAATGCGGTATTTTCTTCTCTTCTCTTTTCTTCTCTCCTCACTGTTTCCTAAATATACTGAGTCTTTATCTTCTATCTAGTGTTATAATCGTCGATAACCTTGAGAATCAGCCAAATTTTCGTGCCGGACGCCCTCGAGGAGACGAGACTTGAGCCGATGATAGGCAACTGGACAACGAAGAAGGAGAGCAAGGATTTGCCAGTTCAATATTTATGCATCTCTACCTCCTGAAGGAACAAGTTTGAGAATGATCACTGTTTTGACGAAGATACAGAACTTGATAAGCTTGTAGATGTTTACAGTTGCCCCAGAAAAGAGGATTTCCCTCCCTTTATCTTTGCTCCATCTCCCGGGTCCTTTGCGTAACTCCAAGAAACCAAAGACCGCGAGGAATCAAGAGACGGAATGAGACCATAGGATCCGGGGTCTGCTAGAATACTGATGCTTCAAAAGCTGTGGAAAAAGCAACCGTTGAATCTCGGAACACGAGACTCTCGATGGGTTGTCGGTTTGAGCAAACAAAAAACTCGATGACACGGCTCGTCTGAAACTGAAAAGATGATGCATTTCCTTAGACAAGAACAATAAAATCAATCGGAGCTGGAGATACTGTGTGCTGCTTCGAATCATCTGCCCCAAGACCGACTCAAACAGCAGTGATGCATCAAAATTTGTTACGTCTACTTCGTCTTCGCTGCCATGGAACTCCCCTAGTTCGAAGGTGCGAACCATTATTGGGCTACTTCCAGGAGTCTAATGGACGTAATCAATGGTTAGAGCATGGAGACTCGAGAGTCTAGACCGTTATTGAACCACTCGGGCAACCCCGCAAATAGACACCAAGCACATAGACGACAGACTCGGGGAGATGACGAGAGCCGAAAGAGCGTTCTGCTTATCCTAATATCAACCAATCATCTGAGTCGCTGTTATGTTGTTACATGAAGTATTGAAATATCAAGGATTACATTGATCATCAGACCCAAAGAATGTATCCTATTCATCCGTCCTTTTGGTCGACACCGACATTGAAGACATACAAACGATTCTCTACACCGGCCAAAGCCGGGGTTGATCCCATAACTTTAATAGCAGGCTTCCCTGAGCCAGCTGGAACGTTGACGCTCGTAGATTTGTCCCCAACGGAAGCCCAACTACCATCATAGAATGACCCAAGCGAGGTATAATCCGAGCCAGTGGCGAGTCCAATTTTGTTGTCACCGCCCCAGCGAACCACATATTTTATGTAAATCACTGAATATAACATCATTAGTAAGAGATCTTATTTAATTATAGTTAAAACCGGCAATAGGCTCACCACGACTAGAATCTGATTTGGAGACCACTTTCAAACCAATTCCGACACCTTCAGCCGTTTTGCTCTCTGGAAAGAAGCAACTAGTTAGTCAACGGTCATGATCTGAATTTTTACCAATACCATTTTCGACAGTATAAGTGGCATAAGTAGCCACAGGCTCCTTTGCAGGGTCAAACCCATGGGGCGTTGGTATTTGTTCTAACAATGAAACATCAGTTTATGCACTATAGTGGATAAAAGTGAAAGTGAATATACTCGTCATGTGGATAAGGTGACCTTCTTTGAACGGTCCAGACATATTAGCATTGTCCCCGTGCCATTCAACAATATCCCAGTCTTCCTGTGTGCTCCAGTTGTAGATATTTATCTGCAACCCGTACTTTCGATAGAAAACATCGATGAGATAAGCCACGGCCAAGCCCACAGCGAATCCTCCGACGGTCCCCAGGATGAATCCAGCTGCTCTAGCAGTCCATTGTCCCACTACAATACCAATATCTTCGGCGACTTCTGTAACAGCGGCATCGGCAGCAGCACTTGCTACGTCGTAGGATGCGCCATTGAGCCAGCGTTTGACGAATGTTCCTATAATCGTCGTTGCTGCCAACATCACAGTCATCTCCGAATACTTGACAGAATCCTTGTCGAGAGTCACAGTAGACAGACCAACAATGTTTGCATTCTTCGAGAAGGAGCCAACGGATACAGTGGGACGAGTCTTCGGGTCGGTGTTAGATGCCGCGGATTTGGCAGGGTACGACCACATCCAACCATTGTCGCTCGCGATCAAGTACCACGACAGTCCGCCGCTGTGCTCATCGGGCTCCATCTCGATGAATGGGGTGTCCTTCTTAGATGAAGGCACGTAGTTCTGGATATGGTCATAAACAGCTTTCATGTCATCGAAATGAGCCTTCTTGTGGGATTCGAACTTGGACGAATCGCCACTCAATGTGGCTTGCTTCGCATCACTAGGCATGAAGTAAATATTGCCCTCTTCTTGCGCATCTGATTCAAAAGGGACTAACAAAAGGAAACAGCGTCAGCAAAGGAATGTTATAGGG
>QLOR01004390.1:0-12919 GCA_003313825.1 Sarcodon aspratus | reverse complement strand
TTTTGAGTAAGAGTTGCCAGCTTGTGGCGCCTTTGCAATATACGCCGTAGATATACGGTCTTGATACTTTCGAGACGTGTCTTGCACTCTACGATCGAAAGCATTGTTCGACTCTTCAATGTTGTAGACTGCTCTTACGATTTCCTCAATTGTGTTGTGCTCCGCGGTTATATGTTCTCTTTTAATAAGAGTTTCTTGTATTGACAACGGTAATCCGTCGATGAATCTCGTCCTAAACGAGTAAGGATCAGGGGCAACTATAAGTTGCTTGGCCTTGAGTTTGAGTTCAAGATGATAGTTCTGAACTTGATCTCTATTCGAATATTGAATCTTATTGTATACATCCAGGGCCTTCTGTGCCGAAGATCCATGGACGAAGTGCTTGAACAATTCACAGATCAAGTCCTCGAACGTCCAGTCTTGTTCAAGATAAGGACTTTCTACGTTATTGGTATACCAGCGTGCTGCCGCATCCTTCAGAACTTGACCTGTAGTGGTGATACGCAGTTCATCCCACTTAGGCCCAGCCATCTGGGATAGTTGAAAATATCTCAACAGCTCGCGTAGCCAGCCATCGAATACTTTGATATCACTTTTCCCAGCATATGCGGTGGGCAAATGTTGCTTGATGCCTTTAAATCCGTCAGGATAATCAGGCTGAATCCCGACCATTCGTCGGATTAACTTTCGAATTCCGTGTAGTAGCCGTTCTTGATAATTATTATGCCCTACGGAATTTATTAACGATCCCTGCCTAGCAGGTGATACGTGAGAGTGGTTATCTCCACCCAAGTGCCTATCACGACTTAATCGTGGGTTTGACACAGGCCCTCCAGTCGGACCTCCATTGTGGTCATCACCAGATGAGCTGTTTGGATCAGAGTCGTTAGGATCGGGTCTGCCAGGGTTTCCACCTTCTTGTCCCACCGGTTGGTCGCCTTGTTCATGATGGTTCCCTTCTGCGTTCTTCCGAGCAGGCTGCTCTCTTGGTGTGGAGTTACGCTCCCTTGAACGTCTATAGATCGGTTCACGATCCTTTACGTTTTGACGATTATTCGCCAGTATCTGATCATGAACCACCGAGTAATTCGGTCTTCCGAGTGCAGGGTTGTTGAGGTATGGTACTCTCCTAGATGGAATGTCTGGCACTCGGTCCAATTGCTCCCTAAGGAGTAGTCGTCTCCGTTGGAACTCTTGTTCCCTGCTAGATTCTGTTCGACGATTGAAACTTTCAAGACCTCTAGCCTCCCGTTCAAGATCCTCCACAGTAGGACGAAGAATTCGTCTTTCTATTTCTTCTTGTGGAAGTTCCACTCGTCGTAGATGAGGAGGTGGAGGAGGGATTGAATCCTCTTGAGGGAAAGTTTCCGCTTCATTCGTAGCGTACATATCCTCATTAGAGGCATATTATTTGGGGGACCTTCCTTAGCAAAGAATATATAGAATATTGCATATTTGCGGGAATACGCGTGAATGTGCGTCAGTTTGCATGGGAGGTTTTTCCTGATGTTCTTCATCAGCCTCTTGAGATATTTATTATTCCTTCATAGGAGTCCTATTTTATATCTATCTTCTCTGTGTGTTGGTTGATACCGGCAACAGCCCCTGGTACTCATGAGATTTTGGCAGGTTTTTCAGTTGCAAATTTGGCTACCAACATCACTTTGCCTGTAAGTTCCTCTATGAATACTGTATCCACACCATATTGACCGGCAGCGTTCCATAGATTGGTATATCACATATTTTAACTCCGTTCGTGTGAAATTTATTACACTCCTCCATTTCGATCTGAAAGTTTCTCAGACTACATAACACACTGTATGCACTGCTCGCCAATCGGATTATTCTCAACATTCGAGAAGTGAACCATAGAGGCTTGCAAACCGAATTGCATACCGGTCATTACGATAGTGTTGTATTTGCCACGCCGATTGGAGGCTCGGACCTGCACCAACAAGATGGTACCGATTTGTCTCAATCTTGGACGAACTCTAGAGGTGCTGATGGAAATGACGTGTCGTAAGCTGTAGGTACTTTGCACCGTATAGATGGGGAATGGTTTCCAGGTGAGAAGCCTGTGGATATACTATTGTTAAAACGAGAACGAGCAATGGTTGGCAAGTTGAGCGCCTGAATACTATGTCTATTTTGTTCTAACTGTCTCAAAATAACAGGCTGTGTCCGTATCGTAGTACTGATTGTAATCAAACGTACTATTC
The DNA here is from genome assembly GCA_003313825.1 of Sarcodon aspratus. Classification (NCBI taxonomy): domain Eukaryota; kingdom Fungi; phylum Basidiomycota; class Agaricomycetes; order Thelephorales; family Thelephoraceae; genus Sarcodon; species Sarcodon aspratus. Next base: position 10,700 of record QLOR01004390.1, on the reverse strand, counting down.
GTAACGAACGCTCAGGCAGTGGGTTTTGCACCTGTCTGGATAGTTTTTTTTTTCGCTCTTTTTCATCTTATTGGCTATTATTTAAGTATATACAGCAACTGGGATACCTAGCTGGCAGTCAGTCTCGAAGTCCTCTACTCTCAACTAATTAATGATGTATTTAACCATTACCTTTCCTACCTCAAGCATCGAGGAATAGTGTTCACCGTGGGTGTACCCACGGGTGTCACAAGTGTGACCCGCACCTGTACCTATACAAACCCACACCCTTTTCGTACGGGTACGGGTTTAGCGTGGGTGTGGGTGTGGGTTGCAGGTAAGGGTGTGGGTATGTGTGGGTTATTATACCCTTGCTTATATTTTCTTATATTCATACTGTAGTAGTTACTGTACGACCTGATCACATTTGTTTTGCATGAAAAACAAATGAAAAACAACAAGCACGCATATCACAACATAAGAATGGCATGTAAATACTAGGCAAGTTACTGAGGTGCTGCTAAAGCTATTGCATCCCACCTGTCATCCATCTCAATATCACCATCACCTTCCAAGGCTTCCATGCGAGCAATGGAGAGGACATCGGCGTCCCAAACGAGCGAGATGTGGGACCAAGAGTTGAGGCAGAGAAGAGCCTGGCTTGATTGGGCGGACAATCAATTGCGGATGTGGGAAAGTAATAGATGACCTTGGCTGAAGACACGTTCAATATCAACAGATGTAGCTATATGTACTATAAATCAGTGTTGCGAGAGTAAACAGAAAATTAAGCTCACCTGGAATACTTAAATAATCTCTCGCCATTCGAGAGAGACGTGGATAACGACCGCGCTCATGAAACCACCACTCCAACACATCATGTGTGTGCACAGGATCTATGGAAAGATATGCCTGAAGCTCGCCACTGAGCTCTGACTGTTTCAGCGTGATGAGAGAAGGTAAGTTGTCGAAGATATTAGCCTACAGAAAATGTGAGTTTCAAGTCATATGAAGATAAGTTGCACATACCTCTTTGGTTGCTTCAGATGGATTTTCTGTTGTCTCACCTTCACTGCCTACAGTCGTTACAGGTGCAGTTGAGTATGACCGATCGAACTCGGTATGGACTAGTGCTGCCAAAGTTCGGTTCAGTCCGGTTCGGCCCCTTTTTTTTGAACCTTGAACTGAACCTTAGGTTCAGTTCAGGTAATTGCCGAACCTTGAACTGGACCTATCTGAACAGTTCAAATCAGTTTGAACTAGTTCTTTAGAGGTTTGAACCTAAAAAAATTCAAGTTTTTATTTCACACTCAATGAAAAATAATATGGTCATTTATAAGCAAGAAACTACTACTAGAGCCCATTCAGCATATATACCCATTCCTAATGGACAGCCTGGGTGTGAGATTCTTACGTAGTCGACTGTCAACCGAACCAGGGCCAGTCAAATGATATTCCTCATTGCAACTGGGGGGGCCGGCATGTATATTCTACTGGTTAGAAATGAGGGGGCCGGGCACTTCCTGTAGTGAGAGACATATAGAAGATTGCATTGCAGATGGGAAGGCCGGCCCTCGTAGACATGTAGAATATTCCATTGCAAACGTATGGGCCCTGGTTGGTGGACATATAGAATATTCCATTGCAAACGTATGGGTCCTGGTTGGTGGACATACAGACTATTCCATTGCAAACAGGAGGGCCGGCCCTCGTAGACATGTGGAATATTCCATTGCAAATGTATGGGCCCTGGTTGGTATACATATAGAATATTCCATTGCCAACGTATGGGCCCTGGTTGGTGGACATACAGAATATTCCATTGCAAACAGGAGGGCCGGCCCTCGTAGACATATAGAATATCCCATTCCAAACGAATGGGCCCTGGTTGGTATACATATAGAATATTCCATTGCAAATGTACGGGCCCTGGTTGGTATACATATAGACTATTCCATTGCAAACAGGAGGGCCGGCCCTTGTAGACATCTGGAATATTCCATTGCAAACGTATGGGCCCTGGTTGGTATACATATAGAATATTCCATTGCAAACGTATGGGCCCTAGTTGGTATACATATAGACTATTCCATTGCAAACAGGAGGGCCAGCCCTCGTAGACATCTAGAATATCCCATTCCAAACGTATGGGCCCTGGTTGGTATACATATAGACTATTCCATTGCAAACAGGAGGGCTGGCCCTCGTAGACATATAGAATATCCCATTCCAAATGTATGGGCCCTGGTTGGTATACATATAGACTATTCCATTGCAAACAGGAGGGCCGGCCCTTGTAGACATGTGGAATACTCCATTGCAAACGTATGGGCCCTGGTTGGTATACATATAGATTATTCCATTGCAAACATCAGGGCCGGCCCTTGTAGAAGTCTACAATATTATATTTCAAATATATGGGCTCTTCCTGGTATACATGTAGAGTTATTCAGTGCACACGTTGTGGTCCAGCTTGGTGTACATGTGAGGGCCGGGATTCCTCTGTCGCTATTACAACCTCTACTTTCACACATAAGAGCTAAGACGATATCCGCTTAAGCAACCCATGTACACCTTTTACTTGTCCTGCACTGGATGCCTCCACCTTCTCTACTAAGTCTCCAATTACCTCACACTCTTGTTCCACCGCTGCCACCCTCCATTGCAATACCTTTGATTCCTGGATCGATAATCCTGGCTCATCATCATTCGACTTAGATTCCTACACACAATGCAAAGGAATGAGTGTAGATCAAACGAATCAAACACTACTTACCTTTCTGGTGTAGTTCCCAAACAGTATTGCTAATTCTTCATCTAGCAAGTATTCTGCCGGCTCAAGCCCGGAAGATACCCACCATTTTGAAAGCTGCTTGAATATTGGGTCCAGCTCAGGAATATCATCGCTTGCCTTCGCAGCCATATGCAACCTCTCTAAGTCGACTTCGTCTTTTAAATATAGCAGTACCTCCTTGATGATCTGTGGGATCCGGACATGAATCCCTTTGATCGTCATCATTCCTATGGCTGTACAAGCCAAGTCCTTTAAAATGTAGTCATCTGTACATCGTTCTACATGTAAACTGGTTGAAGACTTACCACTTCCATGTGGAAAGTATATCAGACATTTGATAAAATAGGGCAATGAAGAGAAACATACATTTATAGTTTCTTTATTACCTCCAGATAAGCTGGCAGGCTGAGATTGTGAACGCGAAGACATATTTTCTGAGGGCAAGTTGTAAGAAACAAAACAGAAGATTATAACAATCATGAAGAAGAAAATGTCATGTTATTCAAGATGACTGAATGTGTTTGAAAGACAAAGCTTATAACAGCCAAGATATGTGGATGCAAAAAAAAAACACATTCTCAAAGATAAATGATTTCAAGAAGTACATGTAGCAGAAAGGAAAGTGAGAAATAAATTACAAAAGAAAGCACAAACATGTTACTAAAATCGTGCAAAACTATCTAGGAACAAAACTAGTAGAGATCATGAAGACAGGGGTGTCACAGAGTACAAGAGAGAACATCGGGAGCGGCTGATGAGGGGAATAGAAGGGGAATAGTATCGAACGATCGAAGTGTTGATCGAAGCTAGGGCGAATATGAGCAAAGTGTCGATCGAAGCCTCGAACAATGCAAATAATCGACATGGTTCGACATGGTGCGATATTCTTCGGACTTTTGCCATTGTTCTTTTATGGGCTGTATTGAGAGGACATTAGCTAATTTCAAAGCTGGAATCAATAGTGGTCGTATCAACGGGTTTACCGTTGATATGTCCAACCTACTGGCAACCTAGGAGATAGCTATACGCCTATAGTCAATACAGTAAGTCTAGTGGGGGTTGCAAGGTGATCCAATAGAAGTCAATCAACAACCTATGCTCCATGATCTGAAGTGCGATGAGGTACGAAGACAATACGATGTACGAAGTAATAGGGCGAAGATGAAGACGATGGCGATGGCGATGGCGATGGCGATATACAAAGACGAAGACGAAGGCGATAGAATTGAGCGATGGCGATGACGATGTACGAAGGCGATGGCGAAGGCGATAGAATTGAGCAATGGCGATGACGATGTACGAAGGCGATGGCGATGACGATATACTAAGACGATGGCGAAGGCGATAGAATTGAGCGAAGGCAACGACGAGAGCGCATGATAAAATATCGTAAGACTTGGGCGATAGAAATTGAATCGAAAGGGCAAGAGGTGAACTAAAATTGTTGTTTTGTAGACTTGTTACAGGCTTTATATATCTACATCTTGAGGTCTGTCAATGTCCATATCTTGGACAGGAGGCTGAACGACGGGTTGGACAACAGGCTGGAGAACGTCGCTGATTGGATCTTTTAGGTTTCCTTCATCCAATAGTGGTTCGACTTGCAATGCTATACAACTCCGTGGTAAGGTATCGATCCGACGTTTGTCGTCTCTGCCAGTCTTGCAGGTAAGACATGCCATAGTCGTAAGCCGTATGATGAGTCATCCAATCCATCGTGATTCCTGATTCGGCGAGGTGATGAGCAACTTCAGAGAGGGGAACTTCTCCTTGCGCATTGAGTGAACTGGTGAATGGAACATGAATCCTTGCTTCCGCAGGGATTATACCCATATCCAGGAGAGTCCCATGATAAGCCATTGGGTTGACCAGGAAGGTTATTACTCACCGATAATAGGCCGAGGTAATCCAGCTTCGTCAAGATCGTTCCTCTTTCTGAGCTGCAGAGGGAAGTTCCAAACTAATCTGAGTCCGATCTTGAACCAGTCGACCTATGTGAACGTGCATGGTGAGGTCCGGAATGAAGACTCCTCCCAAAGTTGTCAACCGGACTCCGGTTGGTCTTTGGGAAGGATTTGAGTCAATGTACCTTCGCCAGGTAGCCGGTGAACTTGCCGAGGTGGGGACAGCAATTCCTACTGCCTGTGCATCTCGTTGTGGTCTTTGAGTTCTCCGCATTTCTGACGTTTGTGTACCACGGATACTGGCTGGCATGGCTTGTAGATTGTCAGAAAAATAAAATAAAATTGGAAAAATTCAGAAAATATTTCTCTGGAGGTGGAAAAATGTCAAAAATGGGGTATTCTTTGATTTACTCACTTAGCACACAAATACACCAACCCAGTTGTATTTCTGAGGAATGTACAGTTGTGTAGACAGTGATGGTAAAAGTAAGAATGCTTTAATAGTTAATCTCTATGCTTAAATTTATATAGTACTTCCAGCCACAATGGTCACAGAACCGAGTTAATGGAATCCTTACACATAATGCTGCCAAAGTTCAGTTCAGAACCAAGGTTCGAACCTGAACTTGGTTCAGTTCAGGAAAAGTTCAGGTTCAGGTTCACAGAATCACCTGAAGTGAACTTCGCCTTAGGTTCAGAGTTCAATAGATATATTAAGGTTCGAACCAGGTTCAAACCTTATATGAATATATGGTATTTGAGATCAAGAAATGTCAAGTTTTAACACAATTCAGCATGTATTTCTCTATTAAGAAGGCAGAAATGAGTATAATACTTAATTTCTATACAATTAAGAGCATTATTCTGTTGATTTTCACTCTCATTAGTTCATCTTACCAATTATAGAGAGTTGTGTGCTTAGTATTGGTTGTTAGAAGTTGTGATGCAACAACCTTAGACAATGATGGCATTGTCCCATTGTCTTCCATATTTGGACATCTATTGTCTCTTTTGTTCTATTGTTCCATTGTTATCTCTATTTAGACTCCATTGTTCTGTAGAGTATATAGGTGTAGTTCAGAGAGTCTGTTTTCCCCCAGTCTCTTACTCTGAACTACAGTGTTCTTCTATTGAGCTTGCTCTGTCTTGCTCACTCTTTTCCTTGTGGGTTGTCCACTCCCAACATTGGTATATAGAGACAATCAGGCATAAAGCTTGTAATATATGAAGCTTCAAGAGAGTTCTGATATCATATTTTTTTGCATATTTTTTTTCATAATGTAAGTTTTTTTCCTACTGCTGAACCAGGTTCTGAACCTGAACCGAACCTAGGTTCAGGTTCAGGCTAGGTTCAGTTCAGGGTTCAGCAAAATTCTGAACCTTTCCAAATATTAGGTTCGGGGTTCAGGCAAATTGCCTAAGAACCGAACTGAACTGAACTGAACTTTGGCAGCACTATTGACAATGGGGCGATCTCTGAAGTGAAGGTTGCAGGAGACAAGGAAATCTCGGAGTTTCCTTGGATCAGAACCGTCAAAGGTATCTGGATCCCTGACTTTGACTCGGGACTACTTGGGATCTGAGGACTTGTTGATCTTCTTCAGACTGCAAGTAAGAAGAACTAGGGTGTTAGCCAAACGGCCATCCCTGTTGTCAGATTCATCAGAGTTGGAGTCTTTATCGGAACTCCCTGGGTTGGGATCGTCACTAGGAGTTCCAGTAGGAGTATGAGCGGAAGATGGGTCATCATTGTCGAGAGTTCCACTAGGAGGAGGAGGTGGGAATGGAGTCTGTGAGGAAGTGTGGTCCTCTGGATCCTCTGGAACGAGAGGAGCAGGAGGAGCAGGAGGATTTTCCTCATACTCAAGGGAGGAACTCCTCGAGTGAGTAGGCTCCGGAGGTCCAGTGGTATTTCCGACGTTAGGAGGACTCATTAGTCCCGTGTGAGTGCTGATTGAGGAGTATACTGCAGCACTAGCAGTACCAAAGATATTGGATGGACGGGAGGAAGTCCTGAATGTAGTGGGATTCCTAGGAGGTGAACGAGGTGAGGGACTACGCATCTTCCCATCCTTAGTAGTCATAGCACAAGTATGAGTCATAAGAAAAGAGGATGATAAGAGAGCAAAGCAGATAGAGAACGTGCGAAGAGTGAGTTCAAATATACTGTCAAGACCCGACTTACTGGCTAGGGAAGTCCAGTGGAGTTCCTAGGGGGACTAACAGAACTCAGCTTCAACTTATAAGAAGTTGCACCCTTCGCCACGCTCAGCGTTCCAACTTTCAAGACAGAGGATCAAGAATGGAACTCTGAGGAGAAACAAGACGTAGAGAGAGACTTAGAGGGGAATGAGGGAAAGCGAATCTTAGTCAATATTCGAACTGCAGAATACAATGTAAAGCTACGGCTTATATACTGGGAGCCCGAGGAGTAGTAATCAATGAAAGGTAATCATAAAACAATATCAGAACGCGGAACAGCGGGATAGCGGGAACCCTTCGGGATGGCTAGACTGGTAGCACATGGATACTGGAGTTCCGAGGAGAACTAGGCGAATAAGCGGACGGATGATATCAAAGACCGGGAGTGAAACAAAACGAGTGATTGATGAACTGGAAGTTAGAATGATATAATGTGAAGAAGATAAGAAAGGAGTCCAAAAGAAAGTCCAAAAGAACTTGAAGAGAAATAACAATGAAGTCGTGAAGGAAGTCTGAATGGGATTCCGATGGGAAATGGAACGGACTATGACATGAGCCACCAGTCTGTAGAAAATCGAATAAATCACATAAAATCATGAAAATATTTATAGCATGGTGTCTAATTATAAATCCGCCCTCTAAATATTCTAATGATTTTACGTAATTTATTCGATTTTCTACAGACTGGTGGCTCGGACATTTAGCCGAGCTGTGGCAACACTACTCACAAAGGTGCTCCTTGGAATTTCGATGATCACTGTTGTTCTGCCTTTCATAAGCTGAAAGCGGAGTTCACCCAGGCTCCTATTCTTGCCCAGTGGACCCCTGATGCTCACATGATTGTAGAAACAGATGCTTCAGATTTTGCTCTCGCTGCTATACTCTCCGTTTTCACTCTGGACGATGAATTACACCCCGTTGCTTTCCACTCCCGTTCCTTTAATCCTGTGGAATTGAACTACAACACTCATGATAAAGAACTACTTGTGATCTTCAAAGCTTTTAAACACAACACTGGCGTCAATACCTCGAGGGTAGCAGAATTCCGGTTGATGTTATCACTGATCACAAAAACCTGGAATATTTTGCTTCCACCAAGCTACTCACTCGACATCGAGCTTGTTGGTCCAAATACCTCTGTCAGTTCAATATGATCATTAAATTCCGTCCTGGGAAACTTGGAGCAAAACCTGATGCTTTAACTAGACGATGGGACGTCTACTGCAAAGAGGGAAGCAGTGACTCTGTCCCTGGAATTCCCAACAATCTCCAACCCTTGTTCACTCAAGAGCAGCTTTCTGAATCCCTTAGAGCAACCTATTTCGCATCTCCAGTCATACACAGTGCAATCATCATGGATATGAAAAAACTCCATAATGATATCCGGAATTCCTTGCCACTGGATCCTCTCTCTTCTAGACAACTCCCAGTCCCTACAGATCCAAAGTGGACCCTTGGCAGTGATGGCCTCCTATGATGTTATGATTGTATATACGTCCTGGACTCCAATGACCTTCATCTTTGAGTCCTCCAGTACAAACACAATCACATCCTCTCAGGACATTTTGGTCAGAACAAAACTTTACAGTTAGTTCGTCAGGAATACTTCTGGCCGGATCTCCGCGCTTTTGTTCAGAACTTTTGCAGTTCTTGTACAACTTGTAAATGTTCCAAAGCTCCTCGTCATAGACCCTACGGACTCCTTAAACAACTTCCAGTCCCAGAAAAGTCATGGAATTCCATTTCAATGGATTTCATCGAGCAACTTCCAGAATCCTGTGGATTTATGTTTATCCTCGTTGAAGATAAAGGTGCTAAGGTGCTATCAGAAGTGATAGAACTTAGAGTTCGCCACTAGAGGACGAAGATCAGTGTCTTAAGTAGAGGGGACAACTGAAGGAGACTTCTATAGGGATAGACGGCGAGCAAGGATGCTCGATAGTCGCAGATAACAGCAATGGGAAAGTCTTCAGTGGTCGGAAGACTAACTCGTCGCACAGAGCCAATAGAATAAAGGTAGGTTGTGGAGGAAGGATAGAGTCGGTAGGAAATAAAGAAAGAGTGTAGCGTCAATAGAAAGTCTTCAGAGATGAGTAGCAATAGAGTCGAGTCAATAGGAACAGCGGTCGCACGATAGCGTAAAGAGGGGGAGAACTTGTCTGCATTTTCAGGTAACTACTACAAGACTATATACATTGTCGCATAGCAGCTAGCAACTAAGAACTAAACTAGGTCCGAAAAGCTGATAGTCGCATGGAAAGGAATGAAAGAAAGAGGGTTGATAAGTATGAAACAATGGCGGAATATGGATGGAACAGAATCGGAACAGAAAAGAAACAGAATTGCATGGTGAATAGCTATAAAAGGGGAGTTTAATAATCTACTCGGGTAGAAATTGGTAGGATCAAACGGGAAGCAAGCCGATGTCTACAGAACAGATTGAATCCTGGTCTCGTTTGGAGAATAGCCTCCAAACAATGGCGCATGACTTGATCGCTTCTCGATCCTTTGTTTTTCCTATGTCCTTCTCCTACTTCCCTTCACCGACATCCTTTGGTTACCGTAGAGAGCATAAGACGGAGCGTATAGTACGTTGATGCGCTAAGGAGTCACGAGACGCATTTGTGCAACTCGCCTCCATGTGTTCCTTCGCTATCGCTCTCCATTGCAATGGCCCTGAGGATCACCTGATAGGAATTCCGGAATGGGTCAAGATCTTGCATAAAACCGGCGTTCACCCTACATGGGTTGAAAATTTCAGGAAGACCCAGTTTGCAGATTTTCTGACGACAAAAAGAATAGGGACAATTGTGAACCCTGCATGCCAGTGGCTCCATTTCGTTCCAGTCATGTTGCGCAACGATGTTCCTGTTTGGATCTACTGGGGGGATGGTATAAACGGTAGTCATAAATTGTACGATAACTGTACATCCTCTCATAAAATACGTGGTTTCTATCCACCGGCCGATAAAATCCAAGAACTTTGTGCCGCTGCAGATCTAGTAGCTCCCCATGCTGAACCACTCGCCGTCGTTATGAGTCCAGAACCTCAACTAACAGAAGCACATTCAAGTTCTGAATCGTTCCCGAAACCCAAAGACTTCATTGGTAGTTAATAATGAAAAGCAGACAAAGGATGCGTCGTGGTGGCCTAAGTTCACCACTTGGCAAAAGAGTCCCTTAAATGTTGGGTATTGGTCTCCTAACTGCGAGGACTGGTTCCAAAAAACGTCTTACAAACATTCGGTCCAATTCTGTTTCCACTGTCACTGCCAGTGATTGGCCTGGTAAGATGAAGATGTGGAAGAATACATCATCAATCATTCGGAACAGCATGCTGGCTGCTTTTGACTTCTTTGATTCTCGAAGTGTCTCCCCATCTTCCTCGAGCTTTAAATCATCTCGTTCTCATGTTGCGTAGTATATATATTTTTTCCTACAATGTGTGATACGTACTTCGATTAATAAAACATGCTATCAATGATCCTACAACAACGCAAGGATACACATTTTAAATTACTAGTTCGTTAACTTCAACACTTGATGCTTTCAAGTTGTTAAGGTTTACAACTAGTTATTGAGCATATCAAATACCTTGAGATGACGCAAAACCAATTGTCGATGAGACTGCAGTTAGCTGAGAATGAGACACGGCGACAGTAAGTTTCTGTTGATTTTCTGACTACTGATGCCTGTCTACCGCTGCGACCTCCGTCACACTCAGCGGGAAACCGGGGACCAGGCGCTTATGATGGGCTACCGGCCCGAGATTCGTCGAAGTTGACTCACCCACATGGCGGCTTGTATGACCAGTCGGAGGT
>QLOR01004381.1:0-13981 GCA_003313825.1 Sarcodon aspratus | reverse complement strand
TGATCCGGCGTGTGAAATGGGCAATGCCATTTTCAAAGTAATGATGCGCGACTTGCATTACATCTACGAGACCAAAGGTATGAGTATCGCAATGAGTACAACGGAACAAAATAATTACCAGACTCATGCTGAATTATTGCAACTTCTGGGGATTCGGCGAGTTCGCGTGCAGCATCTCGAAGGCAGTCCTAGCATAACAAATCTATCAGTTCGTATCCGCGATTTCACTTCGCTAATGACACACCTCTGGTACGATGGTGTCAGAATCGACAATCAATATAACCTCTCCAATACGGAGTGACCGTCCATTGTACGCCCAGGGTCTGAATTTTCTTCCAGACTCTTCAAACATGTCCTCGACAGCCAACTTCATTGCTTGATCTTCAAAACACTCATCATCCTCGCTTGCTCCAGCAGTTTCCAGCTCCAACAGATGTTTTTCCAATTTCAACGACAACCTCAACCCATAGTTCATATTAGATGCCTTTTTGAAGCGACCGGCACGTTTGAACCCATCGGCAGAATTGTCATGTGGTGGTCGTGCCACCCATCCGATATTGTGATCCGCATAGAATGCTATTCGCGCTTCTCGATCTTCGGCATTGATTAGCTGAAGTCCGTCGTCATGTACGAATATAGTCGAAGTGCCACCCTGCCGAGCATAAGTCTGCATTGCCTTTTTCAGGGAATAAACGGAAGGGGCGCTGATGAGAATTAAAGCATCAGCAAAAATTTGAAGATACGGCAAAGACCAGATGTGACGAACATGGTTTCTTTCAAGCTCTCTTTGTACACTGGAAGCTCTATTGTTACATGAGGTAATGCAGCATCAACCTCTTTGTTTTCCTCTGGTTTTACAGCGGAGTAGTATGTCGAATTTTCGTGAAATTGAGCTACCGGTCCAATGCTGGAAATTAAAATCAGTAAGGGAACTAACAGGTACAGGTAAACCGACCAATAGGAGAGAATTGCGACGACTTGCAAGGAAAAGAACTGATTGGAAAGAGTCTGAGCATTTTGGGGGACCAGAGAAGTTGGCGGGACAACTTACGATTGAAACACAGCAAAGGAACGGTGCCGTAGCCAGTAGAGCGAACCGTAGATAGCTACCGTCTAGAACAGTTTCTTGAATCATGATATTGATACCGCTGCCAATGAAGACTGATCTAAAATAAGCGCATATATGACCCTTTGGGACAAGGTTGACTCACAAATCGACAATGCAATTCCGAAACCGTTGTAAACCGGAGCAAATAATCTCATGGGACGAGAACTGGGCCCAGCAGCGTTCTTCTCAGGATCAGACTGTGGAGTCGTCTTTTTTGGAGACAGTTTCCACCCGAAATTCCATTTGGATTTTGGGGCTGCCTTTGTACGGGGAGATTCGTCAGTTTCAGATAACTCAGATAACTTCTCCTTGGGATTCAAGTCGATATTAGAAGCCATGTTGGAGGAAGGGAGCGAAGAGTTGACAACAGAAGAAGTGACAGAACGGTTACGCCAGACTAGCTTGATCAGTTTATCTTCAAAATCTCTACAGAGAGGAATGATGTTGTCCAAGTTGTCGGACCATACAACTAAAACTCGTTCGTCTCGCTACGATTCAAAGTGAAAATCGATAAAAATGATGGGTAGTGAATTTAGCATGAACTCACAATGAAGGCGCCAGATTGTTCTTTGTCGGCGCTTGGCAACATGTTCATGGAATCCACGATTTGAATTTGAGTGTTCATGTCGACATATATAGACGAAACGTTATCATCTCTACAGTAATATTCAGATGACGATAAGTGCGAAAACAGAATGCATACACAGTTGCCAATGCCGCATGGATCGCGGCACTTCTTATTTTGACGGAAACCACTGGATTGAGAATGCGAACAGCACGTTCAAAAGGTTCCAGGTATCGATTTTCATAAGGGAATACACGAAATCGACCAGAGTCAATTCGCAGACAAACACCTGCATGTACGTTCTCCTCAGAAGGCTTGAACCAAGCATCACTAGATGTCTGCGCAAAGAAGTCATTGAGAGGGAGTAAAAATAGAGGAGATAGAAGGCGTTACCTGCTTGAAGATGTGATGAAGAAGGGCATCATAGGCATCGTAGTCCATAGTTTGATGATGAACAGCGACGATCTATGGAGTATGCTAGGACAAACTTCGGCGAGGGAACAAAGGACATGCAGCATTGGAACCATGGGTTTAAAACAAAGACCAGCAGCACGGCATCCGAGTATGTTAATTAATTGATGACTGCTCTAGATGCAACCCAGGAGACAGGTGGATGTCAAAGCTGCCAGTAATGTTGGACCCTGAAGGAATGAGAAGGATCAGCACACGTTTGAATTTTCTGCATCAACATCACGATGTGATCGGCATAAGACCGGTAGAAGACGGGGTGTATAGTAGTTCCAATCGATGAGGTCCTTGAACGGCTGATGATACTGAGGGTTGAGGTCACTATAATGGTGTAAAAGTGTCTGCGGGCACCGTTCCGTATCAATACATTCCCACGACAGATTGTATGCATGGCTTAGTAGATACCAATCATGTCAGAGAGCGTGAATTTCCGCGCTATTTGTCCACTGTTAGGGGCTCTTCAAGGCTTCGAGTCTTCCGAGTGATCGCATGCGAAGACGCATAAACTCGTGAACGAGCTACCTTCGGGACCAGCTGGCTGGCTGGGCACGACGCGGAGCATCACAACCCGAGTTTCAAGTTCATATGAAATGGGTAGGCTACAACTTCTGGACTTAGGGGCTTAGGAGTCTTAGTCAGGATATGAATATGTTCGCAATATGATAATGCGCGTACCAGACTAGGCCTAATGATACAATATAGTTACCATTTGGTGCAACATCTTGCCACGATGACGTTGGCCGCCCTTCGGTTGAGACAGCTAGCGAAGATATCCCCGTAAGTAGGATGGTAACTCCTCGCGGGCCATGGCACACGAGTCGGACATCTGAATAAACTTGGAGGCGAAAACGCCTCAAAAAGGGTTACGTGAAGATGGCTATTAATTGTTGCGAGCGCTAGAAGGCGCAAAGACAAAGGCGTGCGGACAAGGCACTTTCTTTATCTGTTCAACTCGCCGCACAAACGAAGCATAACGGTGATCGCCACTTTGAAAGGTGCCCTGATAAGAGATTGTAATAATAGGCTGCGGTGCAACATGGAAGAGCACCATCATTGAATATTGAAAGCCCATTTGGGCCTTACGACTTTCAGCAGCCGATACGCGACGGAGGCGGCGATGAACCGTCTGTGTTCTTCCCCTCACCCGTTCTATGTCCAGAACGCTGGACCCAGGGGCTGTTAAACCTGAATTCTGTTCATGTTCATGTTATTCGATTGATCGTCAATTGTAGCCGAATCACCACATGTTTACCTACCCAGCAACAGTTTTTCCTCTGCAAACAATTCCTGGGTATTGGACGTACTTTGCCTTCCAAAGGCTAGCTGTTTTCTTGCCTAAAGACAATCTCCTGCTTGGATACCTCTTTTCTTGGACATCTACGTGTAAAGGGCCAAGCGCCTTCGTACCATTCTGTTTTACGGGATTCGCTGTCGGGCTTAAGGCGCATCTCCATCATGGTTCTTCTCTAATACATATGTCTCTTAGTGGCTGGATGACGGCCGGGCTACGTGGAATTGATGACGACTTTTTCATTCAAACGATGCGAAAAAAAGGCAGCCTCTTTCTCACATGGGCATGGATGGATGAAGACTGATATGGTAGAATTCGCTCCTTGGCTTAAAAACTTGACACGGTCATGGAATTGCCTCGAGTCCCAAGTCTGCACAGATGACTAGCGCTTCTGCCACGGTGGTGAATACCACAGTTTCTGACGTCCCTCAGTCTCCTGCCGTGCCTTCGCGCTTCACTGAAGATTTTCATGGACGACCAGGGACAGGAGATTCGCATACTCCAGAACGCTCTGATTCTTCTATCTTTACTCCCGCTCCGTCGCGGCCAATGACGCCTCGTATAACTTCATCCCATATATCTATTCCCACTACCACTTCTACTACTCGCAGTATTGTTTCGCCACTACCAACTCCATCCCTAGGCATCCAATCCTTATCCCCCAGTAGCCCGTATTTTCCTGATGTACAAGGAGCGGAACGTAACAGCAACTCTGACCTTCCGCGACCTAGTATAGGATCACGTATAACTCGAGATTCGTTCATGTCTCCTCCCGCAAGGCCTCTCACTATCTATCAGAACATCTCCACATCCCTTTCGCCTACAAAACTGACGAAACGCAACCCTTCTACTATGTTGGCCGGAGAGATAGAAAAACCGTGGCTGACAGGAAAAAACACTCACAGTCGGATTGCCTATTATCTCACTTATGCAGTCGCTGCCCTTGGCATTTTCGCATCCGTCTTTAGGTGCTACTTTGGGTGGAAAGGTGTTTCAAGGATCGGAAATCTGTGTTTGGTCATGGATGACAATTTTGACACTTTTAATTCCGACATATGGACTCACGAAGTGGCCCTGGGTGGATTCGGGTTCGTGCGATTTCTTTCAATATACTTCTATTCACGAGTTACTGACATTACATAATTTGGTTCCTAGAAACGGAGAGTTTGAAATGACGACGAATTCGCCAAACAATTCTTTCGTTCGTGACGGCAAACTGTACATCATGCCCACGCTTACCTCTGACATTATTGGATCCAACTCGATCTTTAACGGATATACCTACAATCTGACTGGCTGCACGAGTTCTAACAGTAGCGTTTGTGGCGTCGTCAGTAATTCGTCTACTAGCACCGTTATCAACCCGGTACAAAGTGCTCGCATAACAACGCGATACAGTCACAATATCCAATTCGGCAAAGTCGAGATTAACGCCAAGTTACCCAGAGGGTATGTTTATCATCTCAGCCTGATTTCCCTAAAGCTAACATTCACAAGTGATTGGCTGTGGCCTGCGCTGTGGATGCTACCCGTCGATAGTGTATATGGTCCCTGGCCTATGAGCGGGTATGTGACAACTGTTTTTTTTTCCTCTAGTAAATCAGATATTTTGAACCTGACACAGCGAGATTGATATTATGGAGGCCAGGGGTAATGGTCCCACATATATAAGCCAAGGGGTTGACGTTGTCCGAGGCTCGTTAAACTGGGGTCCTTTTACTTGGTTGAACAGGGTTTACAAGACTTATGGGTCGTGGTCTTTACGTCGGGCATCCTACGATCAAGGGTTTCATACTTATACGCTAGAATGGGCGCATGACTTCATGTACGTGACCTTCACTAACTTTGTTTCAAGTGGCTCATGTCCATCCGTATTTGTCTATCAGGAGAATCTATGTCGATACTCGTCTACACTTTATGCTCACTCTCAACTTTGGCGAATCGTTTTGGCAACGAGGGCAGTTTCCACAGGTGGTGCAGAATGGAACCGAATACATTGCGTTGCAAGATCCCTGGATAAACGGAACGAATGCTTCTCCATTTGATAAGCGTAAGTTTCCTTCAAACTCGGTTTCTTTCTCTGTTGACGACATGTTGGTTACAGCATTCTATTTGATAATGAATGTAGCTGTTGGTGGAACTAATGGATGGTTCCCTGATGGCGTAGGGAACAAACCGTGGCTTGACGGGTCCTTGAGTAATTTCCTCGCTTGGTCTAGAAATCGTTCGATATTTGTGTTGAACTGATTCGTGTTTAGCGGCCATGCATGATTTTGCTCAGAAACAAGAAGAATGGTACTCGACCTGGCCTCAAGGGGATGATAGAGCCCTGATCGTGTATGTTTTTCTTCTTCTGATGCATCATGTATGATCTGATCGTTTCTTTTCTGCCCTGTACCTTTCTGGGACAAATCAGTGACTCTGTCAAGATGTGGCAGAAATGCTGATCTGAGATCCGGTGTTTGGATCTATTTTCTCCTTTCCATAGCTAAGATGGAATTCGGCGAATCAAGTTGATATACATACGGTTTGGTAATGAATATCTAACGTAGTATGATTCTCGCGACCGTTTTCCATTGATGTTACAATTGCCTCCATACATTCACGGACCGGACAGTTCTCAAACCACACACATTGATAGATCGTTTCAATTTTTTTTCCCTATTATATGCGTGTATCTTTTCAACCTAGTAAATAATATACGGTTGGTTCAAAATGAACAAGCAAATCGAGAAGACTCGCAGAGAGACAAATCAAAATAAATAAATGGATAGTAATACAGTCCGTGGCAACCGTGACGGGGGTTGAAATTGAAACGTTGAAACTCCCTCGGCCAACGCTCTCACTTCGACCTGCTGCTGTGGGTTCTACGAATCCCCCCAAAAAATCCTCGCTTCTTTTCGCTTGTGGTGCTGCCGCTGCCTAGACTTGTCGACGAAGACTTTTTCTGTAGGACAGGGGCTTGGATTGTTGGGCTTCCGTGGTTGGATGATGATGAGGCGTTGCCATAAGTGGAGGCGTGTATAGCGCCGACAAATGCTCTATTGTGTGGCATAGGGGGTTAGTGAGGAGGCTGTCGTGGGGTTTTTGTGAATAGCCGTACCTTTGTGTGGCGTCTACATAATCTTCTCGGTTGAACCGATGTGAAGTTTTGACGACGACGCCCTCAGAGCTGATATTGCATCCTTTGTTCCTGAGTCTTGTAGTAGAAAAAGGAGCACGGATTAGGTGAGGTTTAGTACGAGAGATGGAGAAGGAAGAACGCTTACGATTCTTTGATGGACTGGAAAGCGTTTGAGACTCTTCGGACAACAGATATGGTTCCAATGATCGTTCCGATAAAGAGAGCGAACATCTATTTGGTAGAATGTGAGCGCTCTAGTGGAGTGTGGCGTTGAATCAGCTTACAAGGACAAACGATACCACGTCAAGCCTGTGTGATGCAGCAGGGGGTAAGTGCGAGGCCAGAGGGTGGATCAACATGATTAACGGACCATGATGCCATGATTGGGATAAGTGTATTGTTTGTTTAGTTTTTGAGGAGGAGGAGGACGACGAGAGCAACACGAAGAGAGTTGGACGAAATAGATAAGGCTACCGGTGACTCGGACAAGACGTATTACTAGTAGCCGAAATGAATGATGTCACAGGTTGAACTGCACAGCGTTACTCCAGTTGCATCGGCTTGGCATTATTAAGAGCTGTGACTCACTGCATCCCCCAAGCGGTGCCAGTCTGGCCCCGGCCACCATTTGCCCGACACATCTGCCAGTGATCACCGAGTTTACTCACTCTCACCATTTTATTGTAGCGACTAGTAGTCGCGCTTTGACTCGCCTAGTTCGACCCACCATCGACAAGGTTCCTATTACTTTTTATCGTTGTTGTCAAGGCACAACCGGAATTTGGCAACTTGGCACACCCGGCGGTCACGGTATTATCAGTGATTGATTGATATAATCATCGATCTTTCAGCGACGGGCGATTCATCCCCGTCTCAGATTGCCAACTTCTAAATAGTCTCGTTCATACAATGTTCACAGCCCATCTTGAAATGATCAAGTCGCCGAGTTCCAGTGCTTTGCCTGTCTGGGAACCCGTTCGATCTTCAATGCAATCAACCGGTTTGTCCTTTTACCGAATCCAACCATCCAGGCTTATCTGAGTTCTCCAAATAGACGTCCAACAACGTACAGTTACGTTTATCAGTGGCATGACTTTGCCACAATTATACGGCTGGTTCCGGCAGCGCCTCAGTTACATACATAGCAGTTTGCCATCCCAGGCTGTCTACCAGTACATCCATCATCATCATAATGAATAACTGGACTTGCACTATCTGCAATCGCACAATGAATAGTAGCTCAATGACAGCTCATTTGTCTGGCAGGCAGCATACGAAGGTGGCCGCCATCGCAAAAAAGTGGACTTGGTCCATCTGTAACCGCACAATGAGCCAAAACTCCAAAGCGTCTCATTTGGCTGGAAAGGCACATGCTGCAAAGGCAGGAGCCAACAATAGCGGTGGCCTCGAAACAGTCATAAAGTGGGCGTCAGATGCCATTTTTCACTCACGGTGCACGGCATGTCTGACTGACTGCATACTCTTTACTTACAAACATGAAGTCCTTCACCGCCTGTGGCTTCTCGCCGCTCAAAAGAAACCAAGGGGAAGCTTCACCCAAATGGAAAACGTCGCATTCCAATCCATAGTGTGGCTGATGTTCATAGCCATGCCCGCGAAATCCCCCTTGAAGCGTATCGTGAGGCTGGTGTCGAACCTTATCGGCGTGGAAGAGAAGCCATGGTCACGGTGGAAGACGTGGAGGCTGCATCCGATGCTTGGGATGCCAGAGGTATTCTGCATGACATCGACACGCAATGGGGGTTGATCCCAGGTGGTGGGGCCTACAAAGAAAGCAACCATTATTTTGGTCCTGGAGAACTTGAATATGACTACTATTAAAATTAGAAATTCAGTAGAATCCTGTACTTTTACTTGTACTTGTACTTGTACTTGTACTTGTGTCGACTCTCCCCATATACTAAACTTTCGATCCGTTCTACGTATACGTTTGCTTTCCAGATTGTGAGCTGACCCTAGTACTTCAACTCATCTTCAACAGGGGTTTTTCCTTCAAAGAGTTGCCTTTCCGAACCCCTTTTATTGTTCGAGTTGTCTGTGCCATATTACAACCGGACTCTGGTGGCTTGTGCACTAGGCCGGCGTTCAAGTTTATCGATATCGATCCCTTTTAGAAGACAAGTTTGAGGGATATCAGATGCAGCAACTTTGAATCAATCACACATTTCACCAAAAAGGCGGCTCATTTAAATTCGGAACGCCCTCAAACAGTTTCCTATCCATCATATACATAGTAGTATAACGTTCACAGCCCCAGCATCATATCCTGTGCTTTACTACTAGTTCAAGGAGGCGGCGAACCAGCTTGGAAATCTCAAATTGTCAATACAACCAACCGGTTCGTCCTTATTACCGAGTACCACCGTAACATCCGAGAGTCTAGTACCTCAGATCTCCCCAATTGTAAACAAAAACGTAACGGTAGTAACTTTGCTGCCAGTGATCGGGGCCAAGGGGAGTCCTTTCCAAGACAGCTCTCTAAATACACTCGAGGCGTGAATCCTGTTCTTGGAAGAACTTTAAAAGTTCGCTAACCCTTCAACCATTTCCGACTGAATCGTATACTTATGTTAAGAAAACAAGCGATGTGGTAACATTCTAATTTATATATTGCATATTCCTTATCGCTGCCGAGTACGTCACGTTGTGGTGGCAGATATGTATGAGGATCTCCACTAGATGGGGGAGGGTTTTGTGGGAACTTGAAGTTCCGGATGCATACTATACAGTGTCTCCTCTTAATGAATATCATCCCGCTACCTTCTCTTCTGAGTGGGATCTCCTGTGTCATCATTCGATTCTACCCTCTGTCGTTTCAACGATCCATCCAACCGTGCATGGATGTCCGGAATGAAAGTCAGAGTGACACCGGGATAGGCCTCCCGTAATCGCGTGAAAACGTATACGAAGTTCTGGTAGATAGTGTCCTTGGAGGCGGTCAAGTCGAGAGACCGCGGTAACGTTGCCTCAACGTTGACAAAATCCTGGATAAGATGCTTTCGAAGAACATTTAAAGTATGACTAATGATTCTCTTGTTCCCCGGTAGCTTATTGCATTCTGGGAGGAATGAGATGAAGGCATTTTGACGACTAATGCCACCCATGGAAGGAGGGAATATAATTTGGGCCAGTTGAAGTTGGTCCACCACCTCTTTAATCTCAGAAAGAGGCTCTTCATTCGGTTGTCGGGGATCGCAAAATCGATGATAAAATACAATCCAAACAGCCACCCACCACAATGATTCGAGGTCGTGCAAGTGATTGTAAGCAAATGGTAATTCGGCGAGCATATCACCTGGCGTTGCACGTTTTAGGTCCATCGTCTCCCACAGTTTGGGTAGCTTGCCGGGTCTGCGGGATTGAAGAAATAGAAATTTATGTACAGCAACTTCAACTGACATGAAGTGCATAGTACCCTGTCGAGAGATGGTCAATAACTTGTACGACAAGTCAACGGAAGGTACACTTGCTGTCCGCATGTTGTGACCATTCGTATCGCCGATTCTCTTCGCATACTCCAGGTCGGCAAGCTTGGCTCCTCCTTCATAAGACAATATATTGCCTATGCTCACGTCACGATGTACCCATCCCAATTTTCGCAGAAGCTGTAAAGCTGGTTGTACCAAGATCAGATTTTGCAGACATATACTGACAAACAAGAACGCACCAGTTGCGGTTTCGGCGAGAATTGTCATAACATCGGGAAGGCTAGGGATGAGATCTATGGTGATGCCCTTCTCCTTAAAAACAATGCGATAATGTGTTTTGTGCGGATATCTGAATATCGGATGCGGAACATGAAGGCGGCTCGTGGCACGGACCCTTTCCAATCCATGAACGGGGTCTTCCGTCAAGATCACTGGTTCCTCCCGCTGCAACACAAATACGCCGTCCGTGCTGGTATCTAATCCGCGCATGAGACCATTCTCTGTATCGTCGACAACACCAGGCTCCATCCAAACGTCTCCATGACAAACCGTGGTAAGGAAATATTTTCTCACAAGCTTCTTATCCTCGTCACCAGCCTCGTCATACAATCGATAGAGAATGGATCCCTCTCTTGCACGATCGTGGTCGATCCAGACATCCTTCAGCACGACATCCGAGCCATTCTCGCGCCCATGTTTGTCTATTTCTACTGCCTCGAAAACGCGAGTGCCTCTTCCTCTGAGCCGTTCAGCACCAGACGAAGATATGATTCTCTTGGTGAGAAACCTTCTGGGATTTTCCTTGTCGTTATCAGGATGGACAGTTATAATGAACTGCGTCAGCTTTCCTGGAACACGCTCCACAGTGGGATCCAAGCCGAGTGATTTCTTGTCAGCAAAAGCGAATGCAGCAAAGAGTTTGATAAGAGTTTTAGGTTCCTAATTTCATCTCAATTTCTAAAGTGCCAGGCAAATCCAAAGAATATACACACAGCGATGAAATCGAATGCTTCACTGACGACAATCGAAGAGCGACAGCAGAACCAGAGCCTCGTCGTGGCATTTTCCATGGTCATACCAAACGTCGCTCGGCGACACGGATCGTCTTGCATGATTCGTTGCATGCACCATAAGCACATGTTCACGTTCTAATGGCAGAGGTAAATGTATGACAGCATTTCAGAGTCCCTTGGAAATGCTTACATGCTCTGATTCTTCGTATCCTTCCTTCTGTTTGTATTCACACGAAAGCAAGATGTCGGCCCGTGATATAGTCTTCCTCTGCAACCTATCTTTGACCACCATATAACCACCAGGTCTGGAAGAGTTCTGCAAGAACTCGACCAAACAATTGTCCGCGGTCAATTTTGAATTCGAATTCACGAATATCGCGTCCACAACTTTCTTGAAGATATCTGGTATCGGGTTGAATATTGTGACCTCCTCAACAAGTTGATCCTTGAGTTCCGTGTCAAACGCTTTCCACCGACCTGAAGAAATAAGAATTCCATTATGGTCTCCATTCAGCGTCTCCATCGTCGCGTCGATGTCGAACTCAGGCTGAGGAGGTGCTAAAAAATCCATGAAAGCCTGGACAGTGATCTGAGGGATGTTTGCGCGTAGTTCTCTGAGCACCTCCCAGTCCAGCATCTCCGAACAGCTCATGATGGTATGGGCAACTCTGGATGGTCTTGTTTTACGTGAAGTGGAGACTCTTGAGTGACTGTGGCCCGCTATTTAGGTGGAAATTATGGATCACTAGGCGGCGACAGGGTTAAGAAAAGTGAGTAGATAGCCACCAGAGAGTCACCGTTACGGCAGTTGTTGAGTGCCTTTTTAGTTTAATGTGTACTGTGTACGTTAACTCCACAAGAGCGGAAATACTGAGCGCTAATTCAAGTGAGACGACTACTGCACCTTAGAGTATAATTGATCAGGCGAGTCAATCGTTCTCTCCCTCGTGTCATTCATTTGTTGACACGACTGCTGGATCAAGACCTGATTCTTTCGCACCACTTCAAGAATCGTATCCAAGCAACTGGAAATCCCGCCTCGCATTCGAAGTCCAGTAGGACTTATACCCGACGCTCTACATATAGCTCTGAGATCTAAGCTATGGCATCGCCACTGCCATGAATACGTGTGACACCAGGGACACGCGAAGCTATGCGCAGACTGGAGAGGACTGTAATCGCCCACCATTTGTACTTCGCGTGCCGTAGTTTGCCTTGTCTAAGTTCTCAGACGATTTATCTTACTGGTTGAACTTATTTCCAAGATCGAAGGATAATCGAATCCACCTCTTTGATCGACCAGAAGGACGAGAGGCTCTTCAGGCTAGTGTGGTTGAAACTCAGTTTCATGTTTGACCGAAGGAGACTCGACTTTGAGGCTATAGATCTTGTGGTGGCAGATATTAGGAGGGTTTTATGGGTAACCTGAAGTTGCTGATATATACTACACACAACGAACCCCGTGTCTACTCGTAACGAATATCGTCCTACTACTTTCTTTTCTGAGTAGCACCTCATGTGTCATCATTCGACTCCACCTTCTGTCGCTTCGAAGATTCACCCAACTGTGTATGGATGTCCGGAATGAAAATCATAGTGACATCCGGATAGGCTTGCCGTGATAGCGTGAAAGAGTTCTTGAAATCCTCGTATATATCGTCCTTAGAGGCGGTCAAGTCGATAGATTGTGGTAACTTTGCCTCAACTTTGACATAATGCTGGATAAGATTCCGCCGAAGAATATCAAAATCCTTAGTAATGGTTCTCTTGTTACTCGGTAGCTCCTGGCATACTTTGAGGAAGAATTTCTGGAAGTCATTTTGACGTCTACTGCTATCCATGGAAGGGGGGAATAGAATTTGGGCCAGCTGAAGTCGCTCCTCCACCTCATCGAGATCAGAAAGAGGCTCCTCATTCGGTTGTCGGGGATCGCGAAATTGATTGTAAAATACAATCCAGACCGCCACCCACCACAATGATTCGAGGTCGTGCAAGTGATTGTAAGCGAATGGTATTTTGGTAGGCTGATTATCTTCCGTTGCATTCGATGCTTCAAGTCTCTGTTTTCCGATTGTCTCGCCGGGTTGGGGTGCTTCAAATAGAAATTCGTGTGCGGCAACTTCGATTGACATGAAGTGCAGAGTACCCTACCGAAAGAATAGTCAATAATTTGGCCGACAAGTCAATGGAGGGTAACACTCGCTGTCCGCATATTGTGACCACCCCCCTTGTCGTCCATTTTCTTCGCATACTCCAGGTCTGCAAGCTTCCCTCCTCCTTCATATGACAGTATATTGCCTATGCTCACGTCACGATGTACCCATCCCAATT
Organism: Sarcodon aspratus; assembly: GCA_003313825.1. Classification (NCBI taxonomy): domain Eukaryota; kingdom Fungi; phylum Basidiomycota; class Agaricomycetes; order Thelephorales; family Thelephoraceae; genus Sarcodon; species Sarcodon aspratus. The sequence continues at coordinate 632 of QLOR01004381.1, read as the reverse complement.
TTCGCAGAAGCTGTAAGGCTGGTAATACCAAGATCAGATTTTGCAGACGTATATTAATACACGAGGACGCACCAGTTGCAGTTTCGGTGAGAATTGTCAAAACATCGGGAAGGCTACGGATGTCATCTATAGTGATGCCCTGCTCCTCGAATACAATACGATAGTGTGTTTTGTGCGGATATCTAAATATCGGATGTCGGCCATGAAAGCGACTTGTCGCACGAATTGAGTTTGACCCAGGGGCAGAGTTTTTATCTGTAATATTCGGGTTCTTCTTCGGCAATTTAAATATGTTGGCTTCGTTGACTTCAAATCCGCGCATAAGGCCATCCTTGGTATCGTCAACAACACCAGGCTCTAGCAAAACGTCTCCATGACACATGGTGGTGAGGAAATATTTTTTTACCAGAATTTTATCCTTCTCGCCAGCATCTTTGTGTATTTGAGCAAGAATGGCACCTTCTCTCGTACGATCGTGATCGATCCAGATGTCTTTCAGCACAACAGCCAAACCTTTCGCGTGCCCATCCTTGTCTATCTCGATGGCTTCGAAAACGCGGGTTCCTCGACCTCGAAGCGGTTCAGCACCATACGCAGATATAACCTTCGTAGTGCGAAACCTTCTAGGCATT
>QLOR01004373.1:0-14627 GCA_003313825.1 Sarcodon aspratus | reverse complement strand
TCCTCGTCAACAATAGGTCCACCACTAGAACCAGAGGTGGGAAGCGGTTCGAAGAGGAGATGCGACAGCGCGTCATATGTGCCAGGCTACAAAATGTGACATTAAACCGAGACTACCAAGATATAGAATAAAGCTGAGATGCACCTGAGCCTCCCCGCCTGCAAAATCCCGGTAACCCAGCACACTTCCCCTTACCCATTTACTCCACATGCCGCCCACCCACGGCCTCCAACCAATTTCATCAGGCTTTTGTTCCACCACAAAATGGGCCCGTATTCGGGTGTGCAAGGGCGCTGGGTACGGAGATACAGGAAGAGTGGCGAACGATGGGCCTGCCTTTGAGAGCAGGACTAGATCTGAGCAACGCAAAGAAGACATTACAGATGATGCTGGGTAGAGGTCTGCTGAAGTCAGACCCGGAACAGAGTTTCCTGAAATTACAAATGTTCCGGACATATGAGACGTGTTTGGCATCCCCATTGATTGGTTCTCAAGTAGTTGGTGGAGGGGCGGTGACCGTCTTATCTATTTTGAGGCCATGGCCCGTCAGATCAGTTCCAGGAGACAATGGTTCTGCTCGCCTCTTCTAAAGTATGTGCACATGTAAGGATTAAAGATTCTCCTTCACGTTGTCCAGGTCCCTCCAGAGCAAACCCAGAACATAGAGTGATCTTGTGCAGGTCACCATCACGCACACAATGTGCTATCATACTGACTGCACTATCTTCAGGTCTAGCATCGAAATCTGTCCTCCGATTCACAGAAGGGGAAGACTCGTAGGGCAGTGAGAAGTTTAGGACGTGCCCGGAACGATTTACGTATTGAGTGATTAACTCTGAGAGACTTGTCTGTCGAGAAGATGATCCAGGCTGGGGGAGAGCGGCTAAGACATGGCTATCGATCGTGGAACGTGAGTCTAACTTTTCTGTCGGGAATGGTATTGGAACTGGTGGGCGAGGGGGTTGAGCCACGATCGTAGCGGAGTCTACTGTGGCATAAGTACGAATAACAGAGGTGAGGAAGTTTCTATTGCATGATCGATATCGTATGAGTGGCATCACAAAAGGAAAAAAAAAAAATATCAAAAATAATTATTTTAGATACTTTATAATTATTTCCTATTTCCATCCCACAACTTCCACCAATCCCCTAGATCTACTCAGAAACAACCACACTCCAGTCACTCTTGATTGTACCAGTCTGCCTGCCTACAAGCTCTTGCCAAATGGGTCTCGAAACCGGCCCCATTCCATCCTTTCCGGTAGGAATCAACACATCCTCACCCATATATCCAATCCGGTTCACAGGGCTGATGACAGCAGCCGTACCGGCCCCAAAGAGCTCAATGAGCCGACCTTCAGCTGAGGCAGTTTTAACCTCTGCCATTGTCACTGGCCGTTCGGAGACGGTCAATTTTGTAGGTAGGTTGGGGATAGATTGGGTTCCGGAGGTGTGAGAGCGGGCAAGCACTAGCACGGAGTCTCGGGTGACTCCTGGGAGAATCATCCCATCTAATGGAGGTGTGACGAGCTCGAATCCACCATCTGGCTGTTTAAATACAACAAACATATTCATGGTACCAACCTTTGAGGAACATCGTAAAACGATTATCGTTGAAAGCAACGATATGACACGGACCTCAGTCAGGTAATGTTCAGGACCCTGTAACCACAAATTCTGCACGTATCCAAGTTTCGCCGCTTCTCTCTGTGCAACGACGCCCGGGGCATAATTTGCTCCTAGTTTGTACGCACCTGTGCCTAATTCAGGGAATAAATTTCATGTCAGCTCTGGTAAAAATGAAGTCTGGACAGTACCTCCAGGGGCTGCACGGATATACTCCGTCGTGCCATACAAAGCCACGGGTTTGAAACCTTGAGGATAATATGGTCCCACAGGACAACAAATGACGAAGAGCAGCGCATCGGAGGGAGGAGATACGCCAATTGCCGCTTGTGTCCCCACTGTCGATCATCATGAGTGAATAGTGGCTACGACCAAAAAGGTGGATGCATAGACTTACTGAGTGTTGGTCGGATATATAGACTATATCCTGGCTCTTTGGGTATCCAATGTTTATTGAGCCGGATAAGTTCTTTCATGCATTCCAATAGCGCATCGCCATTGAACGTCTGTGAATCCACATCTATGTCCATTGGTTCGGCTAGTGAAATATAAATATCCCACTCACAGGCAACGCGAGCCTCTTCGCACTATTGTTCATCCGCTTCATGTTCATATCAGGCCTGAACAACGTGACTTTACCTTCCTGGTCTCGGTATGCTTTCATTCCTTCGAAAAGGGTCTGAGCATAATGAAGGACCGTTGCGCTAGGCTCAAGGACCAATGGGGCATCTATGGGATGTCGGTTGGATGGGTCAAGTCCTAATGAACTGTAGAACTTACACGGCGTAATTTTAGGTGGACCCCATCCGGTGAGTATGTTCCATGGTATAGTTAGCATATGGTCAGTCTAAGTGTAGCAGAGTAGTAGCTTTAGACTATGGCACTATACAATCTGTGATAAACTACTCACAAATGTATGTCGGATCTTCTACATAATGCTGATCCAAGCTTTACAGGGAACCACCACCTCAACCACCTCCGCCAAGGAAGGTTGCACTCAAAACTTATATCAGGACTCCACCTGTGGGTAATGAGAACCAAATGGCCCAGTGGATGAACCGAATTGGGGAATTGATCGAGGAGCAGGTTCCCCAAGTTCGCAATTACGTGACCATTGAAGGGATACAGAGCACGCTACCAAAGAGGCGGTGGACTGCAGTAGCAGTGGGGAAGCCGCTACCTGCGTCCTCACCGTACAGCCTCAAGCGCAAGCCAGATGTAGCACTTCTCAGTGTGATCGATAGGGAAAGCATGTCATTGACAGAGATGGATGTGTGGACAAAGGTTAATGCTCTTTGCGAAACGAGTGCAACCAATCTTTCAGGAAATACGACAATAGAGGATACATTGGAGCAGAAATCCTACATCATGTTTATGGAGCAAGATGACCGACTGTTTAACCCTACGCTATTTTTCTCCAGTAACTCTTTTGGGCTTCGTGTTTTCGATCGCACTGGCTTGCGTTGTTTTGTTGCAACATTGGAGGCTTCTTCTTCACCAAAACACATCCTACACATCCTAAGCTGCCTGTTCTTTGGTCGCCCAGCAACGATCGGCTACGATGAAACAATCAGGAGTGAAGGCGGCAGTGCTAAGAAAATCTACCACGACAAAGAGTGGTGGACAGTGGGCAGGGAGCTGCACAAATCAAAGTCCTTTGTAGGCCGGAGCACAAAGTGCTGGACTGTGTCGAGAGAAGACGACGGCGGTGGCCGTAAAATTCTCGTCTTGAAAGATACATGGGCAAGCACCTCACATGCCGAAACCGAACCCAAAATCCTTAGACGCATCCATGATGAGAACATAAACCAGGGCAGAAGTCTTCCTCGATTCCACAGCTGGAGTCAGGTTGGTGTGCCTATTACAAACAACAAGGTCGACGACGCTGGAAGGCCAATAATGATCACTGATTCTACTTCTTGGCAAAGCTGGCATGACTCAAGTATATCTGGCCAGGCTCACTTCAATCAATCTCCACGCGTTCACTGCTGTTTGTTGTTTGGCCCAGTCGCGTATCCTCTAAGTTGCTTTATAAATTTAAAAGACTTGGTGGAAATTTTCTTCAACGTCGTGCAAGGTATGATTTTCATCTCTCCTCCGCATAAATACTTTTTACTAACTCGGCCATTTTCAGCTCATCGTGCATTGTGGGAGTCTAAAATCTTGCACAGAGACATCAGCCTGAATAATATCATGGTGGTCCCTTATGCACAAGCAGATGATATTGATCCCTCTGATGACTCTGGAACATTCCTGGGCGGAGAAGGTAGATATCACTTTGGCTTATTGAATGACATGGATTACGCCTTCGACTTCACTCCTGTTCCCGCTGAGGCAGTCGTGGGCCGGGGGCCATCGGACCTCCTGGAGGGCTTGCTTCACAAAACGGTGAGCGCGTCCACTGCGGTCTTAACTAAATCTAACTGCTGGTGATACACGAAGGGAACGACACATTACATGTCCATCCAACTTATTCACAAAGATGTGCCTCACCATGCCATACATGACATCGAATCGTTCTACTATGTCCTCCTCTTCGTAACCATGATGTTCGCGGGTCCTCGTAAAGAGATCAGTTACAAGGACCGCCGCACTTCAGGAATTTTTGGAAAAGAAAATGACTACCTCGACCACCGCCCCTCTACGTTAGAAAAATCTGCGATGCTAAACAACTTTGAAACATTGGACAAAACTCTCGATGCCATGACTCCGTACTTCTCTGATATCAAGCAGTTAATGGTGGACCTGTGTTCCGTGGTCTTCAGCACGTCAGGCGACAACATCCTGGTATTCAAACTGAAGGGCACTCACGATGCCTTTAAAAAGCTGCTAAAGGAGTACTATGAGCAGCTTCCGAGTGTAACACCAGCAGATATACCTGACGACCTTTACATCTTGTCCAAAAGACCACGCACAGCTGTCAAAAGCAGCAAGAACTTGTATCCTCCCACGCCATCCTCATCACATGCAACAACTTATGCTCACAGTGGCTCAACATCGAACACCTATCATTCAGGTCGGCAGCCACGTCATACCACTGGAACCCATTTATTAAGCTCCCACTCCATGTCCCTTCGAAAGAGGGCCGATAACAGTAACTCCAAGAAGCGTACCAGCGACCAGAGTGATGACTCTCATCCTCATTCTCTCGTGGTACTGAAATACTCGCGCAGCTCTAGAACGTGAGCGCGCAAACATTTGATCATCATTGGATGTGCATACTTTCTTGAAATAGGCGAAGGACCTATGTTTACTTACGGCTGTTATTATATTCTCGCCTACCCTACCTATGTACAACAAATTGTGTTCTCGCATGAATTTTTACAAATATGCTAGTGTCATGTATCCTCCACACATTTGCTGTCACTCGGAATCTTAAATCGGAACCCAAAAGAATCATTTCTCTCTAAATCACACATCCGCTTAGGTCTTTCCTGACGCTCTCCACAACAGCTTTACTGTATCAATGTTTGTAGAGAGCCTGGATGGTCCGTCAATGGGAGGGTATGACCATAATCCCCTCTTCACTCCAGATTATGGGCTTTATCCGCATGGGTCGTCCCGCCCACGTCAGAATACTCACCAATGCTTACCGAGTGTTTACTCACCTTCCATTTCTCCATCCACGCTACCTGCATTACATGCTCCTGAGGGAATCAGCCAGTCACACATGTCACAGCTCAATTTCCTTCCCCAAAGCCAGACTGAGGTATATAATGGAAGCTACATTGAATCACTGGACAACTTGGAATCTGCAGGTAGCACGGCTCCGCCGAATATGACCCGAGTCAATACACCATCCTTGCAACACAATTTTACCAGGAATTTTACCAATACCTCATATCGAACAGTACGTCACTACGTTTTACTTTGTCGCGCACTATCAGACACACAACTCTCTAGAACACGCCCTCTCTCGGGTCCTCAGCCGGGTCCTCCCTCTGGTCAGGCAGGTCGTCTCTCTTGTCCCAATCAGAGCGCCAACTACAAGAAGAAGTAGAGGTACTGAAAAAGCAAAACTTTGCTCTGACCATTCAAGTAGAAACATTAAAGTATGTCTATTCTGTACCTTCGCTGAAATGATGAACTTATCATGGCTGAAGCTCCACAATTGATCAAATTACCTCAAATGTCCGCTTAGCGCCTCCCACTAGTCAGACATCTGGCATGCCATACTCCAGTTCTATCTCTCCTTCTCCAGCTGATGTACTGGAAGAATCTCGTGAAGACCACCCACATGTTAACTTTTGGCACAAAATTGAATGGTCTGCGTTTCAGGAGAAAGAGAAGTCAAAGCCCTTGGATCCTGCTAGGGGAGACGCTCAGAAGGACTCTACGGCTCATTTTATTGAGGATGAAAATGGAGAGGCCGTAAGTACTGCAACCTTGAAAGAAATATGGAAAACCGCGCGACGAGTTTGGGCTACGTTCAGGGAACGTGGAGAGGCACCTGCGCAATGGAGCAAAGCTTCCTCTAAGATTGTAAATGCTTACAGATTGGAAATGCGTCGGCAACATCCCAAACTTCGCCTGTGCGCTAATGACTGGAAGTCAGAAGCATTGGCAACGCAGGCTTATCCTTCGTGGTATCAAAACCACTGCAAGTCGTCACTCAAGGCAGAAGAGGAAGCGCCTACCGTGGTTATGCAGCCTTCCTACAAGAAGAAGAAGAGGCAGAGCAGTGAGGTTGACAAGAGTAATGGAGGTTTTCAAGAGAGGGCAGCGAAGAAGCGGAAGATCCTGGATGGCAAGTCCAGCAGAGCTAGTAATGCGGATAACAGAGGAGGCAATTTGGACGTCGGTGCGGAAGGCGATATCGTGGAAGGCGGTAACAGTGCTATTGATGCGATGGACTCTTTTACTCATGAAGAAGGAGAGCAATCTGGTCCGTCAGACGGGGTTGAGAGGAACCCGGCTGCCAGCAGTGAACCGGTAGATGCTCCATTTTGGGTACGTTATATTATCTTCGTCATGACACATATCATGCTAACGATCGGCGCTCACGACGGCATGAATCTTGTGTGCCTTGCCAGACACGCAATCCCCTTAAGTAAGCTTTCGTACTTTATGAGATCTTTTTTCGATTAACATAAGTCACCGGGAAGGGATATCTCTCCAACAACACAGCCCAAACCCCCTGCGATCGCAGTCATCCAGCCCACCCCATTGAAGCCTACAGGAGGCAGAGACAATGGTCAACATTCTATGGTCGTTGACGGCGGTTTGCTTGGTTTGACTTTGGGCCTTCCATTATCGCAGGGCCAATCAGGCAATGCATCTACTGCATCTACTCAGCCCATCGAGACCATTGTCGCTCCTGCATCAACATCCTCAGGTCACAGCAACGCTACATCATCTGCATCACAGTCAACGTCCGATCACGCAAATCCTCCACCACTTCCACCACATCAAGCGCCGCCACCGAGTGAGGCCATACTAGATGCCGGGCCAGCGGCCGACAAGTCTCCCAAGTCTCCCAAGGCTCCCAAACCCAAACTTAAAGCCAAAACGGGAACAGTTTTAAAGGATACTGGCCACCAAACAGCTAGGTTAATGATTTATGATGCTCTTTCCTGTAGGCTGCGCGAATTTAATTGTCACTGTGTCTAGGAACTTCTGTGGCTTAGATTGGATGCGAAGCAATCCAGGGGGGTTGAAATCGGAATTTGACACATACTTCAAAAATCTTTCAGCCGAACAGTTGAAGGTAAGACTGCCAATATTTTCTTCACGTAGTTTGACATGTCTAATCGCTTAACATTCTACATGCAGGTTTGGAAAGACATGGAGGCACAAGCCAAATCTGTTGGTGTGAGTATGCCGGAATGTTCAGTTTCCTAGTTACTAATCTCAGTTGTACAGAAAACCAAGTCTTTCAACACCAAAGCTGGATCTGAGGCTGGCTAATGTGACAAGACCGATGCGATGGGCTGATGCAGATGGATGGTGACGGTGCCTAGAGCACCTAGAGGATGGCTGCGGACAGTCGAATATTTCTTCAACTACCTTGCAATAGCGCCATATAGATGTCACTCGATTTCGCCCGATGTGCAATCATTCCCTCTATATAATGGTATCATTCTGAAGACAACAACGTGTGGTGACGATTTCAATGTAGTATCAACTATTGTGTAATATATCTCAATGGATGCCTCTCGATACAATAAGCTGCGCCACTATATATCAATCTAAGCAAATATATGATTGACTATGATTGACTAGATGGCAATCGAGGACAGTCGTTTTGCACATCTGAGCTTCTTGTTGAATCATTTTTGCATATCTGAGCATTGTGTATTTGTCTCAATTTTCTATTCGTGTATAGCCTTTTCAATAATATACCCGTCCCTCGATGTCACTCTACATCACTCGATAACAGTAGATCCGGATAGAACCGTTTTTGACTGGGCATGAGCTACAGGTCAGCTATGAAGATTTTGTGTCCAGATTCTGAATCTCCTCACAAAACAAGTCTAGATACAAGTTGAACCATCCCAAATGGAGCTGGTCATATTTTCCGATTTTGTGCAGCTATCACCGATCTAGCCATATTAGGTGCTACAATGAGAATTTCAAAATTTCCTGTCCAGATTCTGAATCTCCTCACAAAACAAGTCTAGATACAAGTTGAACCATCCCAAACGGAGCTGGTCATATTTTCTGATTTTGTGCAGCTATCACTGATCTAGCCATATTAGGTGCTACAATGAGAATTTCAAAATTTCCTGTCCATGGTCTGAATCTCCTCACAAAACAAGTCTAGATACAAGTTGAACCATCCCAACGGAGCTGGTCATATTTTCTGATTTTGTGCAGCTATCACCGATCTAGCCATATTGGGTGCTACAATGAGAATTTCAAAATTTCCTGTCCAGATTCTGAATCTCCTCACAAAACAAGTCTAGATACAAGTTGAACCGTCCCAAACGGAGCTGGTCATATTTCCCAATTTTATGCAGCTATCACTGATCTAGCCATATTAGGTGCTACAATGGGAATTTCAAATTTCCCTGTCCATATTCTGAATCTCCTTGAAAAATGGACCTAGATACAAATTGAATGACCCAATTCGGAGAAGGTTGCCTGACCCTCTCCTGGTGCCCCAATCACCATTTTGGTTATAGCAGGTGCTACTGACCAAAATGGGCATTTCTGTGTTCAGATTCATGATCTCCTCTCAAAAAATGGGTCTAGTGCAAGTTGAACCATCCAAAATGGAGGGGGTCAAATTTCATACCGCTGGGGTTTCGTCAGTATTTTGGGTTTTCCTGCCTAATTAGGAATAGTACAGTGATGGGAACACCAGATCTGGAATCTACTCAAAAAGGTGCACCTGGTGATACCCAGATCGTCCATTTCGGGCAAGATCCTATATGCACCAAAATCACCCCCCTCTGAGCGTAAGCCCCTGAGCCCTGTAACTACCGGGAATTTTGCAACACTCCTGTGCTGTAATCACAAGGAATATTGCAATACTCTACCAGTATTAGGTGAGGGTCCATCATCCCCAGGCCCCTTAAATGGTGGGTTAAGTTTTTTTTTTCAATTGTCAGCTGATATAGAAAAGACGCTTACATTTTCTGAATATTTATTATAATATCCAAAATGCAGCGCCAGGAAATTGTAGTTTTCATCTGTCGAATCCACCCCGTAAAGTTCTCCAGGGAAGAGTGTGTCAATCTCTGCCAGGATTACCTTTAACTTGTGTTCAAGGACAGCCTTGGCGTGTGTGGCAAACAGAACCAATGGAGAACCGTCAGGCTCCTCAAACTTGAGCGTTTGCCTGTTGACCATGTACGAGGTTAGTTAAAGGGTGGGTGCAGTAAGCATACACATTACCCTTCAGCAATAGAAGTAGGCACGCCGATATATGCATGCTTCTTTTTGTAGGCCCCTTTTTTGGAAGATTGTCGAGGTTCATTCTCATTAATCTAGACATGGGTGAGCACAGTACAAGGGGCGGCCGTCCCAATACCAAAGTACTCACCTCTTTCTGCAGATCATCCAAGTCCTTTGGTACGTATCTCTTCTCTGCAAGTTTCCTATGATATTCTGTCCATTCATCCCTGTTTGTGCGGTTTACCAGGCTGATCTTGGTCTTCGGTTTCCATGGAATCACAATGCGGTACACAGATGTGACAAAAGGGGATATGCCAGTAGATGGTGGCAGAATAGGTGGGGGAAGTGTAACAGGGCATGTGTTCCAGTGTTGAGAACGGGCAGGAAGGATAAACGAGCTGTAAAATTGGCTGGTAGTCAGCTACCAGAAATATGCGGTAGTAGGGTTACTTACTGCTTTTTTACCACCTCAAACACCAAGTCAGCCTCTGCAATGTTGGAGCACTTTATGTAGCTCGAAGCGCCTACTTCCATATACATGACAAATTGCGAATCACATGTTTTGGTTGGCAGCCAGAGAAGAGCATCCACGAATGTTGCAGGTACTAGGGTTTGATGCATATGATTTATCAGCGGGATGAGCATTTCGGTACTGATTGTTGCCCATGCATCTACAGATTGGGTGAGTGCAGTCTGCACAGTCTAAATGACAACAATCCTAACATACCATCTGTCGGCCGTCGAAGTGCTGTTGCGAATGCGTTAATCTGCGTGGGTAAATCGTTCAACACATTCCAGCACAGTTCAAGATTGGCAATAATAAAAAGAATATAGATTGTTCCTGGCGAAAAACACATGTTAATCACAACCTAGCCCTCAGAAAAGACATGTAATTTACCTGCAGATGCCAGCTGAATTAGATGCACTCCTGCATTATCCCAGGTAAGCAGTGTGTTATAACTGGGCGATTTGATCCCAGAGTCTCGATAGATTTGCTTGATGTTCTGGCGCTTGCCATTCTCATCAAGCACAAATTGGATCTGCCTAATTTGAAGTTAGCGAAGCAGACATCGCAAAGGATTTAAGCCAGACTAACCAATCCAGCCAAAGTGCAAGCTGCATGAAAGAAATCATCCGATGGAAATCAAGAACCATTGCCTGTCGAATGAGCCCATCCACATGAGCGACCATGGGTACCAATGCTCCAAGACCTGAGGATGTTGGCAGTAGACAAAAATTAGAGGGAGGGAGGGAAGATGGACAAATATCCGAGATGAGAACTGATAAGTTCTGTCGGTGACGTTGAGTGGACATTCCTGCAAAACACCCCATAAGGTCCAGCGTTTGTTTAGAGGTACGGTGTTTGCGGACCAGCTGCACGAACTCCTTTGTCTTCCCCTTTCCTTTGGTCTTCCTGCCAGTCGTGCTCTGAGATTCCCATCTCCGCTTTTTTGGAGCGTCCTCCTCATTGTCTGATGAAAGACCCTCCGCCCCTTCCAAACCTAAACCAGGCCCACTCCTAAACCAGGCCCACTCGTCATACTGCCCACGTTGCACCCCTCCACAGCATCATCCTCCCCACCCAAGCCATTGCCATCATCCTCATCTTCAGCATCCGAATCAATCTCTGGCCCATTAGCACCATCCATCATAGGAAGGCCTCCATATTGCTGTGCTTGTGAACGTGCTCGAGACAGCTGTTTGTGGTCCCCATTCCGTGGACAATACCATGGTATCACTCCAACCCCCCCACAAAGGTGAAGAGCTCGTGGTGCCTCGGGGTGCCCTTGAGGCTCATCAATGTTGTAACTGCTACGCTTCATTCCACGGGGGGAATTTGATGGTGCCAGATGGGAAGCATCGGTCGCAACAAGACCCATAGTAGATGTATGCAGGCCCTGGTTGGCGTGGTCTGCTGCTTCATCTAAATCCAAGCTCATAATTGGAACGTCCATGCTGTCATCATTGTTGCCACAGCCTTCTGGCCATGCAGAGCCAGCCCTAGAACTTGCAGGGAGGGTGGGACTGGAGGCCAAACTTGAGGAAAAGACTGAGAGAGGTGTTGGCGATAGGAATTGGCCTCCCCCAGATCCAAGTTTTCAGCACCTGGCTTCACCATAGCCCCAATGGCTTGGTGGAGGTAAGTCCAATGCTCCTCAGCCTGAGATGGGTCCAGAGTTGATAGATCTGATGCCATTCATCAAAGGTGCTTTCTGGGCACTGCAATGGTAACATACTCTGTTTCAGATTCCAACATCCCTGACTCTCTGACAAGAGAGGAGGGTTTTGTCAATCAAAACTGTAAACGTCCCCACCAAACGATCCCACATGGTTTCACCTGAACGACCTATTATGACAAAAAACCCCTTTTCTTCGGAGTGTCACCACAATTTCAATTTTGATTATTAAGCAGGTGACTCACCAATTTCTGTGTGTGTCGTAGATCGACTTCCATTGACCACAAGTCCACGAAAGAAAAGATATATTGTCGAGCATCCTGTCCGAGATGGAGTCATCTGACTCCGAAGACCAGACAGGAGGTACAGATGATGAGCCTAAAAGCCAACTGATGTAGCTACCCTAACAATCTCAAGTTTCCGTCAAAATGTCCTATTGCAATTGGTCTTGTAACAATAGCATAAAAAATTAGTAATCGTGTCTGAAACTAATGTACATCATTGCCTATTTACTTACTTATTCTTTTTATTGTATCCCCTCATACCTGATAGCAATCATTATTCCTCCCACTGGAAAAAGTTGTGAGTCAGGGACTGGCACCCTGCACTGCTACGATGGGTAGTTTGCATCTGTAGTACCCCAATAGCAATGCAGTGCAAAATTCTGTGCATCATAAGCGCCCATGCATGGCCCTACCAATAAGGCAAGAGGGTATCTTCGTGCTTGTGGCACAAAAAAATGTTGGCCTTTTTCGCGAAAGTGGCTACTAATTAGCACCCTTTTGGCACGCGTTTTAGGGGTGTGTCCCAATGTAGGCCTGTGATTCCCATCATCTGTGCTCCTGATTCATTCCTGGTTTACCTCCATCACATTTCTGCACACTCCATGCAAAACTTGTTTTAGCCCCATAGAAATGAGTAGGGCTCTCCACCATCAGCGGGGTATAAGCGCTGGGCCACTGGCACGTGCAGTCGTATGCAGCACATCCATGATCTTGCTTACCCCCTCCACCAATCCTACACACGACCTGTCAAACAGTACACGTCCGTCGGAACGGACCAATTCTCCCCGACTTCAATGCTCCCCACAACTAACTTTGAATGCTCATAAATACTTTGGGAGACTGAGTCGGAGAATTGCATTCTGGGGCAAATTAATTAAATTGAATGGTACGTGCCATGAGATCTTGAGGCGCAATGTTGATCTGATCATAATGTCTCCCATATGACTTCGGAGTCTTGCTTGCAAAGTACATTCACAGCTAGCATTTCTGTAATGTTTGCATCCGGCTCCATTTTCGCGTCGATCAGCCCGACGCCAAGCTCGTTACAGGATCGTGCAGTGGTGGCTCCATGGATTGCTTTGGCTTACGACATATCATGCCTTAGTTACGCTACTATCTGCTGACTCAGCGCGCAGGATCATCTTCAAGCCTCCTGGTACGTCAAAGTTATGCTGTATTGTTCGACCTACTAATGGCATTTTATATATATTGTACTTTGGCTCAATCACTGCCTCTTGCAGCTCCGAATTCTTGTTCGAGGAGCCATCCAAGATCTCGTATGTAATTATTACACGTCTGAATTAAGTTTTGAACAATCATATATGTAGTTTACCTATTCACAAAATGTCTCAAATAATCATTATAGCCGTACTATTGTCACCGTACCGTCGCAAGCCTGAAGAGCCTTCCACCAAAATCAATGTTCTCTGAGTTCGTCAAGTTCAATGCACCAGCCATCATCCCAGTGACGGCAGGTGCTTCTGTAAGAGGACAGAATGACCACGCGATTGCAGGACCTGCAGCATCTGGCCCCACCCTGCTTTGGACGAGAATATACCTGAGGCTGATCCTCCAGAGTCGTTTGAGGTGTGTTAACCTTCACTCTCATTATTGTCAATGACTGATTGATTGTATAGCATCCTTTTGATATTGATGACTAATTTTATAGACAACATTGTTAACTCGCATTACCATTACACTAATCTATGGGTTACTTGGCGTGTCCGGTAATATGCCTTCCCTTTTCGGAAGACTGAAAAATATCTCTGCAAGTTGTTGGTGTTGTTAATGCTTCATGTGGCTATTCTTAATAATTATCAGCAAATTTCTTTGACAAGCGCAGACTGGCTCGTGCTTGTCAAGGCCGAAAGATAATAGGCACATGCCATCACCATAAATTTCTTGAGAAGTATAGGTAGGAAATACTAGAAATATCTACAGAAAAGCATTAAGGAAAATTGTAGGCAAGGTAAATGTATGGGTATGTCATTATCAGCACTCTAGGTAATCAACTCAATGCAATGAATGGCCGCCGTATGTATGAATAGGTCATTATAAAACATGGGTATATGGGATGACGGCGGTAGTGAGAGCAAGTACCTGCAGACAATTCTAAGTGATAGAATGACCCCCAATGGCAGTACGAATTTCTACAAGCAACCAGTGGTAAATGGCATCATGAAGATTGCGAGGTTCTCCAGCAGGAGAATACGAGGCTCTTGCCAGAGAGACTAAAAAACTTGCAGGAATCCACGCCTGAGCATAACATGTTCTAAAGCAGATTTTACCCTCGGCTATCATTGCAGCCCGCATGTCCACAGGAGCATATGATCCATCATCATCTGAGGTGAAGAAGATCTAGTAACAGGTAAGTATAGTAGCCAATAAAAAGTCCTTGTAGAATGCGTACCTCGATTGGTGATCCACTAAGTTCCACAGATGGTGATCCTGTTGCAGCCCAGCAGAACATACACACTCGAAATCCTGGTTGGTCAATTGTAGTTAGATCAATCAAAGGGCTGATATACCCTCAAACATTAGCAAATAGCGATGGACATGGGATTCCCGATCCTTTCAAGAAATCCGTAAAGATTTCTTGGAAATTGGCTGCAGTCTCACCGATCACCAAGCTGAAATTGGTTTCAGATGACGCTGGAGCCCTGCAGAAGTTGAGTTGAGTTGACAAGGAGTCATAAGATGA